>JAJOOB010008184.1:0-57684 GCA_029582485.1 Solanum tarapatanum
AATGTAGAAAATCAATAATAACTAGGGTTGCAACTTAATCTCCAAAGTCACAAAGTAAAACTAGAATAATAATGTCTAACCCCCAAAAACGAGGTTTACATGCCCTATTTATAGAAAACAAATCCTAAATTAAAAGGAAAACCAATTAAGGAAATTTTTGTTCAGGTACGCGTCTTCAATCCACGAGACCGACTTACGGACCGTCGATGGATCTACGGTCCGTAAGTCACTTCCGTCAGTCAGGACTTAGAAAATATTTCAGCTTCCAAAAATCAGCTTCTCTGATGCAAACGACGGACCAACAGTACGGATCATAGATCAATCTACGGTCCGTCAATCCCCTCCGTAGCTTCACACTTAGAATCTTCAAAAATCAGGTACTGGAACCCTCGCAGTATCACTCTACGGATCAACAGTACGGTCCGTAGATTAATCTACGGACCGTCAATAGACGCCGTGGTTCCACACTTGGTTAGATTTCCCTGATTTTTCCTTCATGCCTTGCCTGCTGATCTACGGTCATCACCTACGGACCGTCAATGGACCTACGGTCCGTAGATCACCTCCGCGAATGCCTTTCTTATGCATTTCTTTCAGCTGTCTCTACACTTCCGCGCCTGAATGTCTTTCCTGTAAAATATGATAAAAACACATCAAAACCAATAAAAAAGGGCCTTAGACACACACAACTTGTAAGTGAAACATATTAGAAATACCGTAAACTCACAATATATCATTACCCACACCAAAAAGGGTTGTCCTACTTGCCTAAGGTAGAACAATTACTCTAGCTTAGGTTGATCGAATAGCTAAATAACCTATGGGGGCATGTAGTTATGGGACAAGGAGATTGTTACTAGATACCCAGGCTCAACTCTCGTGAGGGCATCAATCTCAAGAGATTGCTCCTAGAAACCCAGGCGCAACTCAGGTGAGGGCTTCCATCTCATATCAATATTCACTCTGTGCTAAGAATAATTCCCACGAAATACTTTATTAAGTCATACTTGCTTCATTTCTTATTGAAGGATGTCCTTGACAATCAATCCAAATGATTTCTTTAGGATAGCTCTTAAATCATGGGTGAGAAGAACCTTTCACCATCCATGTCTTCATTTAGATTCAATAGACGAGAAAGCCTTTCAACCTTAATATCATCATTATGTGAGAAAACCTTTCATATCAAATTCATTATGCATTCATGAGAATAGCCTTTCAATCAAAACAACAACATTATCATAATCATGGTCACTTCACTCTGAAAGTGTTCTTTAAAAACATACATAAATCTCACAATCATGCATAATTCTCATACTTTACAATTCAAAGACCATAGATTATATTCAATCAACACATCTATCATTACTAAAATAGGCACGGATAATAAAATGATTTAAATAACTCTATTACTACCAGCATAATCTCGTAATATCCTTCTTTCATCAATTCACCCACATCACAAGTCATAAATTAGAGATATTGGGGATTTAATGGATTCTTGGGAGATATCGTCATAGAACTATAATAAATAATTAATTCAATCATAAAATAAAGTAATTAAATCAATAGAATCTTTTTTTAAAGGAATCCATGACTTTGAATAAAAACCCTTGCTTTTGGGGAATTACTATCTTAGAAACTGAGTTTGGAGAGACTCCATGGATAAAGGAATACCATACCTTAGCCATGATTTCAAGTGAAATTGGGTAGAAAATCCTAGCTTCACCTTTCTTCTTCTTGTTCCTTGGAGTTCTAGAGAGAGAATTTTGGGGGGAAAGTTGGTTTTGATTTGGGATTTTGTAATTATGAGAAAGATAAATTATTTTATGGGTATTAAAGCATTATATAGTTAGTCAAAATTAATATAAAATGACGTCACTTAATAACTAATTTATTCCGGAAAGTTCCACAATACCCCTCACTTAATCGTCTCAAGGTTGACCACTGCCTTACCTAGGAGACCACTCCCACGGGTCGTGGCTGGACCCAAGGGGCATGCTATCAATCGTGGGTGGTGTTCTATAATTTGCCTTCTAAGGCTAGGGACGTTAGACCCCATCCACGAGGCGTGGGTCCTGCTTGTGGACACTACCTTAGGAATATTTCAAGGAGGGCTCAGCCACGCTGCCCACCTATGGGGCGTGGCTCAATTCACGAGGTGTGGATGGCCTCGTGGGTAGCACTGCTTTTGGGAAGTCCTAGGGTCCTCTTGAAGGACCCTTGGTTGGTTCTTGGGGAGTCGTACCATGACTTTCTAACCCGAAACCCTTCAATTTAAATACAGAAAGTTATATCTACCACTCTAACCCTCACGTCAAGCTCTACTTTTTCCGTCTAGTTTCTGGGGTGTTACATTCAGAGATATTCATGAGGTCGCCAAGTTCGCTTGGCAACTCACTAAAAGTCCCTTCTGATCACCCTTGTGCGCCCCAAAATTTCTGAAATTGTTTTGTAAAATTAGGCGAGCTAATTCTAGTTCACCAAATGGTGTCGGCGATCAACTAAATGGACCTGGACATCACCAACTTGTGCTTACTTTTGAAAGATTTTACTGTGGAACTTTCGGCGATCCCGGCTTGGCTCGCATAAGGTGTTCGGCGACTCACCAAACACTTCGGCAAGTCTTTCTGTGCATTTTTCAAACATCTAATATTTTTTTGAATTGCATCTATTGTGTATGGTTTCATAGCATAAATGGATAGACATAACGTGGACAACAAACTCACTCACATTGCCACCTCCAGTTTCTCTGGTACCTTAAATGCTTTTTGTTTCAATCCTATCTACTTTGCAACAATAATAGATTTATGCAGGCAGCTGGACATCTTTTTTTCTTTTTAAAAGAAAAATACAACATGCAGCATGCTATTATTGCATAAATTTGTGGAAAACTTGTCTTTTACTGTGTATTCTAGCAGATTGCAGATTAGTGAAGCATATGTATTAATCAAGAGCACATAGGATATTCTTCGAACATCAAATTAGGAATATACGTAAGCATATCAATTGAGTTGATAAGGACAAACAAAATGAGGAAGTTTCTTTCTTTATAAGAAGACACAATGAGACTGTTTAGGACTAAAATAATTACTTTTCTACAGAACATGCCTTCAGTTTTAATTGGATAGTTGTACAAAAGTTCATCAACTAAACTGATGTTTCATCTACTCAGGTTCAAAATCTTTCACAATCCAATATCAGAAAGGGAAACTTATAAGACATATAATGATGACTAACAAACTAAAACAATTTGTGTTCCTAGCTATATAACATGTCTAAAGTTTTCATTTCATAGTTGTACCAAAGTCTTTCAACTAAACTGATGTTTGATCCATCCGTCTGTTATCAGGATTACAAGCTCACACTAAGTTGGAGGTCAGTGAACTCTAAATCTCAAGATGGAAAAAGAGTAAGAGGACACACATTGATCAAACTACTCCAAATTTACAAAAATATAGAAACATGATGAATCAGGTGTCTAGTCACAAGGCTAATAAGGACATAGTCCCTGAACCAGCTCCCTACACTATTATCCAATCATTTGCTGCTTGACTAAGACAAAATCAGGCTAAAAATGATATCCATATTGACCTTGCGACTCCTATTATCACTACCAAGCAAGTATTACCGGCTGGAGCCACAACTACACACACAAATCAACATCCAAATCAGGAGAAGGCAAATGAGATATGAGATGAGCAGTGGCAAGTTTGAAACAAAGAGAACTACAGGCAGAACCAACACACTTTGGGAAGAAACAGTCAAGTAAGACACTTAACTCTATTATCTCTACTCATAATAACAATAATGATCTTGTTGTGCAGGATCAAACAAACAACCAAGAAGAACAAGAAAAACACCTTCACAATTTGATACATTAATAAAGGAAATACATTAACAAACAAAAAAAAGGATGATTTGAATGAAGAACAACTAGAGAAAGTTGAGGAAAATATAGTTGAGAGGTTCCAGAAGAGAGAAAGAGAGAGAAAACCCTTAAGTAATAAACAAAATACCTCAACTATCACCAACCAAATATACAATAAAAGAGCAGCAACAAGCCAAAAATAGAAAAAGAGAAAAATAAAATAAAAATTCAACCTAAAAAAAAATATTAAATTATTTAACTCATATATATCCAATTCTTTTTTCCCCCTTTTACTTCATGTCTACTCAAGTTGGTTGTACTGTATAACAACAATATAAAGAAAATGACACTAAAATACACATAGAAAATGACTTCAGAAAGAACCATCATAACAACTGCCTGGACATGTGATTCTGCCAATGGTGTGAAAATAAGCTGAGGTTTAGTAGCAGAAGGAAGTAAACATCTGAGAGTTTGTGCAGTGAATTATAGGATTGTGTTGAACGAATCATTTGTTGGGGTGACGAAAGATGTGGAGAAAGGAACACAATAATCATAATTCTGGCAAATACATTCATACAACTTCCCATTAAATGATGATGTTGAAACATCTAAAAGAGCATACAAGCTCGAACATGAGTACAATAAGACTATGAGACATATTGAGAGCATAACAGAGAAGTTCAAGTATTCCATAGTTAATACTACAATTCTACAATGTGCTTTGGAATTAGCTTAGAGGAGTTTATATTGAAAGTTAAAACAAGTTATTAAGGATAGATACTAACTCAGTCAAATGCTTTCGAGTAGTAATTCCCTCTATCTCGGCTGCTGAATATGCCTAGGGTTAAAGATTTTTGGCACTTTCTTCCTATACTTTGGAATTTCAGTTGTAAGTCGTAATTTGTTCCATTCCAACAACCCCAAAGTAATCAATTCCTTTTTATTCTCCTCTTGTAAACACAAAACAAAAATTCAATCAATTGACAAGAAGACATTTTTTAGTACTAGATTATTAGTAGAGTAGCTACTTACGCTTGATGAAATCTGTATTAGGGAGAAGAGAATCGTAGGTATCACCAGCTTCAGCTCTTTAGTTTTCAGAGAAAGACGACTTAGCTTCAGCTCAGTTCTTCAGAGAAAGACGACTTAGCTTCAACTGGTACATTCAACATTCAAGAGAATAAAAAACTATTGTCAAATATAATCAGCCTATTTATACGTAATACAACTACGAGATAGAGTCCTAAAAATCAATAAAATTCATATCAACAACACAAGAATATCAAAACATTAAGTTAAAATTTAGAATTTCAAAGATACACAAGAATATCAGAACCCTAAAGCTAGAATTTAGACTTTTAAAGATAGAATTTCTTACCTGATAAACTCTATTCCAACAACCCTAAAGCTTTAAGACGTGAAGCAAGTTCATCTGTGAAGCATTTTGTTCAATTTTCAACAAGAAATCTGATGGAACAGCTCTTCAACAAGGAATCTGTGAGGAAATCGTGTTCTTCAGCTCTTCAATATACAACAAGGAATCTGTGTGATAAAAATGGTGTTCTTCAGTTCTTTAGCTGAAAATTGTGTTCTTCAGTTGAAGTTTGACGGAAATTTGTGAGGGAAATCATACGTGTTCTTCAGTTCTTCTTGAGAGAAAAGCCAATTTCTTCAGTTCCTGAGCAGAAAATCACGTTCTTCACCTTTAGTTTGACGGAAATGGAAACTTCAGCTGAAGTTTTAGGGAAATAGTTATTTTTTCTTTAGCTGAAAAAAACCTTTAATGTTTTATTTTTTTTGCCCAATAAACATAGGAGGGAGAACAAGTTTTAATGTTAAAATGTTGGAGGGAATATAATTTTTAGTGAAAACACTAAGACCACATTTGTAATGTGTTGTTTTTACAATTATAAAAATAAGACACTTTAAAAGTGTGGCCATTTATATAAATAGTTGTTGCCAGTTATAACAACACTTATAAAGTGTAGCTTATACGATTAAAGAGTACATTTTAGAAGTGTTGCTAATATTATTTAAGCTAAAAGTTAAAAACTTGGGCTACGCTTTCAAAGCACCCTCAAAAGTATTTTAGGCAACACTTTACAAGCATTGTCCAGATTTAGTGTGGTCATAGGCCTAAAATGGTGTAGTGTATGCTCATTTATGCACAATGGTTGTAATCCTCATGAAATGTGGTATGAACACACTTTCTTTCCTTTTCTTCATCATTCTCATTCGTGCTCACAAGCCATCTCATTATTCATCTTATATGGACTGTTGGACACCCCATTTCTTTTTGCATTTTCACAACTTTATTCCACAACTTTTTCATTCTTTTTGTTTCTTTTTCTATCCCATCTTTCTTTTTACTCTTTTTTTGTATGGAGGGGTTCCATTTTTCTCAAAACCATGGGTCAAAAGGGGACTTCTTTGCACTTCTTGATTTACCTTTTCTTTTCACCACACCCCCAACTTAGGCTTTTGCTCTAAGTTGGCTATTCAAACAAACGACAAATCATTAGGATTATGGGTACTGGATCAAGAAAGGTTGCAATTTTATCAAGTTTCTTCCATGAAAAGGGTAAGGCTCAAAAGGTGCTCAAGTGAATTTCACACACTCACAAGGTAGGCCACAAAAGAGGTATAATGTCAAATTGTTTTACACTTTTCAAGGTTGCCTAAGATCATCTCAAGGGCTTGCATCACATAGTTAATCGGACGAACGGGGAAAATTTTAGGTGTCATCACACATGGTTCACGGTAAGCTCATCACACAAGGCATTGACACCAATGTCAAACAAGACTTCACACTTTCACTAGTGTGCAATGTTCATTGCAAGAGCCTCAATTTGAAAATTGGCTAGTCACAACGAGATGCAAAAAGTTCACATATTATCTATGCAACTTCATTTGTCCTTATCAAAGCCGCATATCTATTTTCGTTCGATTATGAGTACTATTCAAGTCATCGGTATTGATCAGGACCGGTACTCAAATTTGCATCAGAATAGCAGCAATTAAATGTAATCCAGAGGGTCGAAGAGCACATAGGAATTCATTGACCACGTGCCACCCCCACCGAAAGCACTCAACATTGTCCTCAATGTGATTAGAGAATAGACACTACCACTGAAAGAAACAAAAAGAAAAATAAAACAATAAAAGGAAATCAACAAATAAAGTTAAAATTATAGTATGTGAAAATGCAAAGTGAGGTAACAAGGAACCTTCACTAAGTGCCCCGTCGGCAAGATAATAAACCTATCACAGAATGATTTGGTGATGTCCACAAGGAGTGGCATCCCGCCCTTATTTCTTGTGTGTGCCACCCTCAAGAAGGGCAAGTCGACGGAGATGCAGAAGGTTGCCAAACTGATCGGCGAATCGCATATTGGACTTAGAACATCGTTGAACAATCACGGAGTTATGTTACTAGTGCTGAGGTAGTAAGGGTGAGAAAATTCGGGTCAGCTAAGAACATCGGCGATTCACCGAGTGATACAAGTCTCTCGCCAAATATTCCAGAGTCTCAGCGCCATCTTTGCTATCCATAAGGCTGGATAGGTCCGCTCGCTGAACGGCTTCGGTGATATACCGATAACATCTCCCTCTTGCATATTATCCTTCACTTGAAAAATCAACACATATTATTTAAAAATTTAATACTTGCGTTGCCTCCTAAGAAGCACCTTATTGAACGTCGTGGCACGATGTGGAAATTCAATCATGCATCTTCCAAGTACACCACCTCAATCAGAGATATCTCTTGGCACTCGCCAAAGTATAACTTCAAGCGTTGCCTATTCACCTTAAATGCAGGTCCTTCTTGCCCTTCAACCTCGATGGCACCATTTGCGAACACTCGCGTCACTCGAAACGGCCTCGACCATTTGGACTTGAGCTTTCCTGGAAATATTCTAAGTCGAGAGTTGTAGAGTAACACCCAGTCTCCTACTCTGAACTCCTTCTTAAGGATTTTAGCATCATGCCATTTCTTCTTCTTTTCCTTGTAAAGGGTTGAGCTTTCATAAGCTTTTAATCTGAATTCTTCCAACTCATTTAACTGATCTATTCTCTCCTGCGAGGTCATTGTCTAGTCCAAATTTAAAGTATTCAATGTCCACAATGCTTTGTGTTCCAATTTAACTGGTAGATGGCAAAATTTACCAAAAACTGGTAGATGGCAAGACATCCCGATCATTGTTTTGTAAGGGGTACGATATGCCCATAGTGCATCATCGAGCTTTCGAGACTAATCAGTTCTGTTGGCATTCACTCTCTTGGCCAAGATGCTTTTGATCTCCCGGTTCGACACTTTAGGTTTGACACTTGAGTTCTATATTTCTTCCATACTTATATGATCTATTCCTATAGAGGACATTTATTCTTAGTCTGTGATATCCATAGAATTTTCAGCGTTACACATGTTCTCGAAATTGATTATGTTGAACCAGTTTCTTTTAGTTGGAAGAAGGCAGTGGCACAATTTGATAGGTGGATGTATCAGTGCAATAGTATTATTAGAGATACCCCTAATTGGCTGACAAGGCCTAAATTCTCACCATATATCATCCCGAGTATGTTAATATTTGGCTTTTATATGGTATGTGCCAACAACCCCGATTAAGTACTAATAACATTTGTATTCTTTTCATGGTTATAAAACTTAGGGATATGTGTGTCAATTGCTGAAAATGATATATGTATGGTAGTTCCTATTATGATCTATGTTTTGGCTATGGAGGATTAACATGCGACTAAAGGGTAAGGTTAACAAAAGGAAAAAAAACATTGATTGTTTAGACCTAAGTTGTGATTAGTCAGGTTGTACATAGTGTAATTAGAGTACATGAATCTACTAGTTTTGATTAAAAGGTACTTGTTAGATAGGAGGCATGTGAGAATGAAGCTTGATTTACACGGGCCAAATATGTACGTAGAGCTTCTCGTTAGAAAGATATGGGATATGTCAAATTTCCTATGAGGATGCTATAGAGGAGTGTGATAGGTGATTATGAAACAGAGGTTGCTAAGTGTATGAGGCAATAAAAAGGTATCAACTTTTCAATCCTAACGAGTTATAATGGCGCACCGGAAACAACTTTGTGAACCTTTGTTAGACAGAGAAGTCATTTTAGTATTGATTCAAGAGGGAAATAGAAAGGTTACCTAGATAGAAGATACATGGACCTAGTTCATCTGCATCATTAGTACAAAAGAGAAGTAGAGCATTATTCACATGTATAGATAGACTTCCATCAATTTGAATAGAGCTACTATAAGGTTCATTTAATATATGCCTGCAGTAATTCGTCAGTCATAAACCAGTTAAGGGAGGGGAAAAATTGATCATATGCTAGTTGTTATTATTTGCTATCTTGCATGGGGAAAAAAGTCAAAACACCCTCACTTATTTTTTTTTAAAAAAAATCTATTAGTATGGCCAGACCATCTAGTTAAGCCCAAAGGGGCTAACTCTAAGATTTTATGAATCATGATATAACTTTATAGGTACCTGACAATACATGTTATTAGAGTTCATGTTGTATGGTGAGTTTAAGCTTCACTATTTATTTTCTATTTCGACCTTCAAAGGGAACCAGGTATTGAGCTTGATATAACACAAGCTAGTAACGAAGGTAAGAATGACCTCGGCTTCCTACTCCATTAGATGAACTATTGAGGATTTGTTTTATCTATCTTAAGTGTAGTATTTATATTGACCTAGAAGGAAGCCAATCTCCAATAGTTGAACACCTATAAGAATTCTTAGGAGATTGAAGAGAGTAGATGGGTAAATAAATTGTAGGTGCTTTGAGGTGAGTAAGGAATATGAGCAGAACTATCCCACACGTGACTTAACGCTTAAGACAGTGTGTTTGACCTTAACATGGTAGAGTGGTTCTATAGGATATCTCATAGATTCCAATGATGGTTTGTTATATAATTATACATGTTGCATGTTCTATAACTTAGGACCTTTTCCCTACATGTTATTTATTGCACTGGTTACTTTCTTCATGTCAGTTGTCCATATTGTGTGGGTACTGCACTCTAATTGATCATATGACCATTTCTATATATTTTACATGCCTTGTAGCCTACTTGCTTAAACATTACAGGCCTTATAGCTTTTCTGGACATGTGTCATGTGCTCACTTTCTCATATTTCATATATGTACTCATTTACATGTTAGTCCACTCCTACACGCCCTATAGTTCATTCACTCACACGCTACCCTATAGTTCACATGCACGTGTACACCACATATTTCTATAGCTTAATGCCTATATATTATGTTCTCCCTTTGGTGCTAATCTGCCTATGTGTTAATGTGACTTATTTATGTGTATATTATGCCCCTTTGTGTTTATTGACTTGAGTTTTGAACATTTTTGGAAATAATTTCCTTGTATCATTATGTAGTGAAGATTTTGACCAGAAAAGGTTGGGGATATATGTAAATTTTATCACAACCATAGATAAATAACTTAGCATAATGCCTTATCCGAAGGTGCGGCATAAAACTTTAGAGTTTATATTAGCAGCTATGCGTTCTTATAAGACTCACCTTTGAAAAGCGTCATAAGATAAAATATAAGGGAAAGTAGAGCCCCGATAGATCAGGCCAATGATTTATGTGTCCGTTCCATATACAAAAAAATTGGGAGATACTATAAATATTCTTGATTGTTAAGGCCCGGAAGCTAAGCTCAAAAGGTGTAACATCCATTGAAGTATTGTGCAAGGAATATAATATAACACAAGGTACTTGGGAATAGAAGATGGTAGAGATCCTAAATACCCCTCCTCATTCTAAACATCAACATAAGGATCTGAGATCATGTGGTCCCCTTATATGATCATAAATCCTACTAGCATTTGTTCATTTGATATGTCATTTGCATGTCTTGTGTTTAGGTATATTAAAGTCCTTATTTGTATGAGTTCTACTTGTGTATCTTCAGTGAATTACATGGTCAAGAAAGGGGTTTAACTTGTCATATTATTATTTCATGAACCATATCTATTGAGATGTCATGCTAGACTTGTCTATATGTGTTTTAGATTAGTCTATAGGTTTTGGATAGTCCTATTTACAATGGGAACTCTCGCAAATCTCTATATGAAATTCCAAGATTAACCGAACTATTAGGTGCACCTATCATTCGAGGATGAATGATCATAAGGGGGGAGGATGTAACACCCCGTATTATATATGTATTAGTTATATTTATATGATGCTTATAAATTTCCTTGTGGTATAGTTATGGACTCGGTTTCCTATGCAAATAGTGACAATAGAATAGATTTAAAGTGAACTGTTCGTAGATTTTAATGTGACCCAATTAAGTTGAAATTGATGAAAGTATTTAAACTTGAGATCATAAGGTGGTATTTGAGTCTAAAGTTTAAAGTGACATAGTGTAAATAAGTTTTAAGTTAAGTTAAATATATTAAAGTCTAAAAATGGAATAAAATATTGA
Organism: Solanum tarapatanum; assembly: GCA_029582485.1. Taxonomy (NCBI): domain Eukaryota; kingdom Viridiplantae; phylum Streptophyta; class Magnoliopsida; order Solanales; family Solanaceae; genus Solanum; species Solanum tarapatanum. The sequence goes on from JAJOOB010008184.1 coordinate 11,360, forward strand.
GGTGCTTTCTTGACTACAATTAAGCTAGTAGGTGACAAGTAGGTGCATCACCTACTTTGACTTATTGACCAGCCCAAGGGACTAAGTAGGTGAATCACCTACTAAGACATTTTTGACCATGTTATTGGGCCAAGTACACTACCACCTACTTGCATTAATCTGGCCCATGTTGAATAGAAGAATAAGGGGAAAATGGACAGCAAAGGCCCAATATGCTTAAGTCCAAAAAAGCCCAAGTGAAAAGTCCAAGTAGGTGGATCACCTACTTGATAATTTATGGCCCAAAATGAGTGAGAAAGTCGGCCAAAACAAGTCCCTTTTAAAGGGATTGATATTAGCTTTTTCCAACCATTTTTACTTTGACAAAAAATCTGATTTCTAGAGCTTTCTCTCTTCTCTCTCTTAGATTCATACAACAACCATTAAATACCGTTAGGGTTCTTAAATATTAGGGAGTTCAAGCTATTGGAAGGTATAAGTTAAGACAAGTTGAGGAGCACAACCTTTACCTTGAAGAATCCAAGTCTTAGCAAGTGGTAGTTCTATCTAGCAAAGTAAGCTCATGTAATTTTCTCCCTCTTGTTCTTGAATTAATTAGGACATTTGGTATGTGTAAGTGAGTTGGAAATGTTCCTTATACATGGTGTATTATTGGGGAGGATGTTCTGGTGGTTAGTGCAGTTGAGACAGCCATGGAGAGGAGTCTTCTTCAAATTCAGTTATGAGCTTGTTTGAGCACTGCAAAAGTAATATTAGCTCTTCAAGTGCTGGTGATCAGAAACCAAGATTCATATTGCTTATGTTACATTATTATGTTTAAGGATTGTTTTATGTATGTATAATATGGGATGTGACTGGATGTGCGGGGAAGTTATGGATACGTTAAAGGAATTAAATATTGCAAGGAGTTTTGGGGAGGACCTGATACAAAGGTTGTACAATATATAAACGTGATTAAAGGGAAAGGGAAGGAAAGAAAACATTGGCTAGACAAATTACAGGCTTACTTCTTGGTTACTATTTTGGTGAGATCAAGTAGCTCAAATTGATTGATTCGCTACTAATACTAGTCTTACAACTTATTTTATTGTAGATTAGTGATCTGAAGATAAGGAGCTTAAGTAATACTTTTTGAATTGTATAGCAAGGTATGTAAGGCTGTTTGATTTCCTATTTCTTTGGCATGAATCTAACACTTGTATTACAGAGTAAGCTTTCTAAGTGCCCTTGGTAGTGATTGATCCATAGTTGCAGCTCCTACTCCCTAGAGCATTAAAGTGAATACTCTAATATGAGTTTATTACTAAATGTACGTACTTACTTACTCTACCAAGTATTAGCATGCACGTAACCTAGATTACACATAGTACATATGTTTATATGTTGGATATACAATTTGCCCATATCTTGCCAACTTGCTTCAATCGTCTATTCCATCATATATGTCATCTTTTCACATGTTCATATGTTCCCTTTATTGGTTATTACTCCCATTGTGTTAGACTATAATGTTACTTCACAAGATCCCTACTTGGTCTATTGTACATTTTATATGTACTTACTTGGAATATGTATCCATCTATAAGTTGAATCTGCCCACGTTCTCCCTTGGTTCCACGTTCATGTATACCTTGTATTTGATATTAGTTAGTGAGTATTTGGCTATCATATAGAGTTCAAATCTCTTGGCTGATTGTTAAATGTCTTCACTTGATATGTGCTTCAATTTGAGATGTCTAAATGCTTACTGAATCATATAAGCTCCTAAGTATTACGTTGGTGTCACATTTGCTTACCATGTCATTGTTATTATTGTAAGTCCATATTTATGTCTTCTGCTACTGGTCCATAGTTCCAAATCTCAACAATGATTATGACCACCAAAATAGCAATCTCAAAAGAGTTATCATTATCAAAAGAACAATCTTAAAAGAGTTATGAACATCAAAACAACAATCTCAAAGATTAAAGAATCTAAGTGAAGTAATCTGTATAATTATGGGTGGCATCCCTGGAGAAAATGCCTAGCATGGGTCAATCCCAATTGGTATAGAAGGGTGGCATCTCAGGGGCTAATGCGCAGCATAGGCCGATCCCAATTGTCATAAAAGGGTGGCACCTCAGGGGCGAAAGCCTAGCATGGGCCAATCCCAATATGTGGAATTGTGAGAACAACATCCCAAGGGTTAAAATGCCTAACATGGGTCATCCTCTTCTACCGCTGATCAACTAGTCATTTGTATCATATGTCTTATAAATATTATAATGCAAAGAAAAGTAAAGAAAAGAATGTAACAAACACAATTCCTCAGGTATAAGCATAGGCGCTCTCTAATCCTTATCTATTGGTATTTGGTTTCACTTGAGCTCTCATTTTACATATGGTTATATTATGCCTTACATATTCAGTACATTCTTCCATACTGACGTCCCTTATTGGGGACGTTGTATTTCATGGTGCAGGTACATGTACTCAACTAGTAGATCTCCCCAATAGAAGCACATGATACTCAGCAATTGTTGGTGAGCTCCAGGTTGATTCGGGGCTTTGTCGAGTCTTTACTGTGCGTATTTCATTGTGGTATAGTCATGTATTCCAGTAGAGGCTTTGTAGACAGTGTAAAGCTATCATCTGAATTCATAATTTCACTTGTCAGATGTATCGGTTCAGCTAATCAACATGTGTTGTATGTGAAACTTCATTAGTAAATATATCTGCATAGTAGTAGTTTACTTTCTCATCATAGGTGACTTGTAAAGCATGTGTTCATATGGTACTTGTCTGCCTCACTAGGGTTGGGTGTGACACATATAGCGAAATTAGCTTTAATCAATTACATTCCTAAATATCTCTGATCTATTTGATTACTCCCCTATTTTTGTTAGTTGTTACTTGACAATCCTTAACCCTCCATCTGACAATTGTTTTCAAGCCATAGATTTAATTGAATGATTTCAATAATTTCTATTCCTACAATCGTTCAAAATACATTTAAAATTTCGTAACTGAATTCTAGCTTGTATCACTCTTTGTGGGATAGACCACAACTCTTCTTTCGGTTTATATTAGATTGCGATTACCTACACCTAGTATTGGTTGTGGTGTAGTTGAGCGTTTATCATTACCTCAGGTTAATCCATTTGTAATCAACATGTAGTTCTCATTTATCCCAAGCGACAACTGAAATATCCCAAATACTAAGTCTTTCACAATATGAAATTCGGAAAAGCTAAAGTACTACTTCAAGATTTATTGTCATAAGTACAAGAGCTTCTAAAATACGATGCAAGTCTGAAAGTAAATGACATGTCTACACATAAGAAATATCTTATCAGAATACTAATACAACACAATAAATAAATAAAACAAAGGAAGGTGTGGGCTGTGTGTGTAAATATTCAATAGTTCAAAATAAGTAACTACAAAAATTTAAAATTGTTACCAAATTTGAATTGCCTTAAATCAAGTAGAGTATTAAAATAAATATAACACAAAAAATTGTCTGCATAGCAAATGATAAATGGAATAGTATTGACTATACAACTATTTCTATGAAATCTACATTTTAATATTTTTGTTGGGAAGGAATGGATTTTTTTAAACTTTTACTAATATTGATATAACATTTAAAAATCCCATCAATATTTAGAAATTACAATGCATAAGAAATTATTAGTATTGTAGTAAGACGGTGTTGTAAAAATGTAACACCTAACAACTTTACTCTTAAAATCTGCATCATTTGTTTTAAATATATGAGCTTGAACCGGGTGATGTACTACTTGATCATGTGTTTTAAGGTCTATTACCAAGTGTATGAAGGGTATCATAAGTGATTTATGGTCATAAGGGACCTGTAACACTAAGTCAAGTTCAAAGTCTTTCTATGGGCTATGTTTTTCGCGTTAGTTTATGCAAGAGTCAACTTCAAGTGACCATATCCTTCAGCATATAAAGAGCTAGGTGAACCACAACCTATCAAATTAAAGATCTTTTAGTCTTCTTTCCAATGCCACTAAATTTGCATCAATTGATGTATGGACTAAACAATTATGCCCTTTTTATTTGTCAATTTCTTGCAACGTGTCACCCGCGTGGCCGAGGCAATTTCTGCGCGAGGGTGCTCCAAGGCAGTGTCTACTGCATTCCTGCGCACCTGAGGCATTTTCTGCGTGGGCACGCGGGCGTCTGAGGCTTTAATGACTCTCCAAAAAAACGTGATTCACCTCCATAGTTCATAAAATTACCCTAGAAAGAAAGTTGCTAAGAAACTAACTTCCTCCAAGGTTCATCCATCATCCAAGGTAAGACGAATTAATGACTCTTACTCATGAAATTCATAGATTTTTCAAGAAAGCTCCTCAAGAACTCATCTCCAAGGTTCAAGAAAGGTTTTGTAGGTCTTCTTATTCCAAGATCATATTTTCTTTGGTAATTGGAGCGGTTGAGGTATGTAATACATCAATGAGGAATTCCTTTCATCCTTATATCAAAGACTTATCAACGTTCATGAATTAAATTCCATAATTAGGGTTATCAAACCCACTCTCGAGTTCACCCATAATGTAGACCCAAATTCCATGGTTTACTTATTTTTTATTTATTATTCAAGATTAAAGATTCTTGATATATGTATTTCCTTTGTATACTTGGTAAGGTTTAACATTGTTATCCTTGTGAGTTTTTGACAATACATTATTATGATTTCATGAAGCTTATATTTCAAAGCATGATTGTAGAGTCTTTACGGTATTATGAAAATTTAGTTACAAATACGTATGAGCTATGCAACTTAGAAAACTTTCTCATGATTTGAGTTACATACATGACTTTGAAAGATAGATTTTAGAAAGATTTGAGCTTTCCCTCACAGATTAGAGTTTGGTGTCACCCTTTATTCAGACGGACAAATAGTTTATCAAACTATGAGGATATAATGCAAGTATATTATTTTGGGATTAGTATTAAGCACCGATATGGGGTAAGAGTTCAAACAACTCAAATCCTATAAACTATTTAGCCATCGTAGATGGGATCGTACCATAAAACGCGCGACTCCTCACCCATCTTAGGAAGGATTTTTATTGGATCCATTAATATAGTAGCGTTTTATACTTTTTCAAGGTATAGAGTAACTCTGTCAACGTGGGTAAGATGTTGTATCATCATGAGGCTCATAGTGATGGTTATCAGTAGAGAAACTCCCTAGTAAAGAAAAGACTATTTATATATATATATATATATATTAATGAGAAATACATTTTTTTTTCAAAATAATAATCTTTCAAAAGAATGCCTAACATAAGGAGATCATGGAAAAATCCAATACACTCATGAATCCTAAACATAAAACAATCCAATAAAGGAACTCTTGGTCTCAAGCTAGAATAGAAATAGGAGAAGGGATGAGGATTTTGGGACTCTCAGTCAAAATTGCTATCAAAGCACATGATGTCCCTCTTGGGAGTAAGCCCCTTTTTTTACAAAAGCCTCAAATAGTACTCCTTTCGAACTACCCTAAGCTTTGCCAAGACTCATTAAAACCTTACCGGGCTCTAAACTAAAAGAGGTCTACTAATCATGCATCCAAACCCTACCAAGGTTAGCAAAAGTAACTCTTTGGAACAAGGAAATTATAGGACACACATTACATCCAAGACTCCACAATCATTAAATGAGTCAAGGAGAACTAATAGCTTTTAGTTAGAGGAGGAATAGAAGGGAACATAAGGATATTGGGACATCCCATTGGCCCTTGACCTCCCAATTAAGCACCTTTCACAAAGACCCCTACTAAAATACCACTCCTTATATTCACATGGTAGCACTTCCATACTCTCCTACCTCTTAACTTATAGGTCTAAGATCCCAATTGGCACTTCCACATAAGAGAGGTTCTCATTAAGGCTCTCTTGATCACTAGCAATTCACCACCATCATTCAAAGTCTAATGGAATCTACCAAACGGAAATAGACTCCTCAAACTCACTACACTCAATAAGGGGAAGATTCAAGTAAGTCCAAACATGAACATCTAAAATACGCATCTTCTCATATCCATCACCCAAAGTTGTTCTCTAAATGGAGAATTTCTAGCAAGCTCAATTTGTGAATATCAATGACACTCAATAACATTACCATCTAAGCACATTATCCCTCACTTGGGGTAAGCCTAAACAAACTCTTTACAACATCATTCCCTTAAACAATGTTCTTCTAAACCACTAAGGATTTCCCCTCTACCCTCTTAAAAGGAGTTTACTCACTCAACATCTTTAGGCACCATTTAACCACCACTATTCATCAAAATCCATCACATAATAAAACTCATAATGACTAAGTTGGGTTATACTAATCAACCACATATGGTCATAACTAAACTCATGAATACTAAGTGTAACCCAAAAGTTCCCCAAATCCTATTTATCAAGTCATAAAAGACAAGTAGTTCCAAATTAGTCCTACAAGGTTCATCACCTTAGGTACCTCATCTATAGTCTCTAGAGGATCTCCCTTCCTTAGGTCCATAGAAATTCAGATTCTAATAAAGCATAAAACACATATTGGGACCCTTAAGATCCACTACCACTTACTCTAGAGACTTAGGGTTAGACATCCTCTCTTGGTTAACCCTTAGGAGAGACTTAGAAGAATTTTGGCCAAGTAACCTTTTTCTCTTTCACTAAAGTTGGATCAAAATAACTCTAGACCATTTCAATCTTTTATCATCACTTTTGGTGGAATCTACCAACCAACCTTGCCTAGGTATTATCTAAGCGCCCTACTCAAATGACCATATTTAAGATTAATCTTAAAGGACAACTAACTCTTTTGAAGTTGGTGAAAGCCTACACTCTTCTCCCTTACTTCAACTAGGTAGTACATGCAACCCTCAAGATCAACTTTAAAGCACAACATAAATCAAACCTATGGCATAGAGTTCCCTCTTTTCACTTTCGGGTAGGCTCATCCGGCAACTAACAAATTGACTATATGCGTTCTATCATTAACTAAACATAACGTCACAATTACCTTGCTAGGTAGGCACACTATCTCCCCCCATAAGAGTAAGCCTAGAGAAGTTCTTCTAACCAACATGAAGGCAACTATGAAGCATTATTCACACAAAAGGTAACATCACAATCTTTTACCTCAATCTCACAAATCTCATAGCCATAATTGGTATCTCAACCAACCTTTCTCCCTCGCTTTTGTAGAAAAAACCCTTCAAGTGGTCACAACGTATAGACCATCGGATAAGGGATAAGAGAGAGAGCTTATATATCTATGGCACCACTTAGAGAATGAAGAAGTGAAGTTTCCTAATGTCGTATAGCCTCTCACTCATAGATGTGTCGCGACTCACACCAACGAACAAGACCCTACTAGACCTGGTTTGAGACATCCTAAGACCATTCCATAACCTTAGGCTCTGATACCAAGTTTGTCACGACTCGAGAGCACCCCCTAGTCGTAACAGGGCGTACTTGACCCCGAAGGGGTCTTAAACAAGCCCTTAGCATACCATGCACATTAAAGCTTATGAAAATAGTGGAAAATTTAAAACTTTTCTTTACAATCAAAGACTTTATAAAATGAGAGAGTTTCTATGACACTATGTCTCAAACCATCTATAACATTAGACTATAAATCTACTTTTAATACAACTTAGGGACACGACCCTTACATAAATCTAAAAACATAATAATAAAGACATAAGTGAACAAGGTGGGTTCATCCTCGAAACTATGAGGACTCCCCAAGTCTTCATTCCCAAGCTCTTTAGAAACCTATCTTTCAAGTATAAGACACCTCATCTCCATGCCCTACACTTTGTAAGAACTAATATAATAGCTATCTAGGTGGATCCACTAGCTAATACCTATGTGGGAAAACATAGTTATAGAACAACGAGATTGCTACTAGAAATCCGGACTTGCTAAACATAAAAGGTTCCCATCTCATGACACAACATATTTATTGGGAACCCAGACTTGCTAAACGTAGAAGGAACTCATATGGGAAGCCGGACTTGCTAAACGTAAAAGCTTCCATCTCATATTCATGTTCACTCGGTGCTAAACAAAATTTCCTTTTTAAGTAGTATTATGCCTTTACTTACACATTATTTCAATAAGGAACGCATTAGGGATTCAACCCATCATTTATCATATAGTTCACAAGTTCTAAGATGAGAATAATCTTGCATCGTAGAACCATCAACATATAATAATATATATTTCATATCATAGTCATATTATGTTTATGAGAATTACCTCTTATTCAACATAACAACACATCCATGATCATCTCACAACATTCATGTTCATATAATAGTCATATCTTCAAGGTCATGTACATTTCATGCATAATAGTATGTAAAGGTGCATATGAGAATTAGCCTTTCAACTGACACCATAGACACAACATATTCATATTTATGCATAGAGTGTGTGTGTACATAGTTGTCCTTACAATGGCACAATAGCAATAACAATATCATTAAAGGAACTTCCCTTCAAAAGGGATTACAACACATTCATAATATCCCAAGTCATGCACAATTCACATACATTGCATTTAAGGATCCTATACCACACACCCAACCTTCATCATAATAGACATGGATGCATTCATCATTCAAGTAGGTCATTCATAGCATGTATAAGATCATACATTCATATATGGGGTTATGTGGGTAGGGTCCTTCCTCAATAGAACCTCACACAATTCAACACATAGACCATACCATGTTTATAACAACTCATTCATATTCATAATGTATTATGCTTAGTCATATCTAGAGTTGTAGAGAAGAGGGACCTTGTCTCAACACTACAATTCATACTAACAAGTAAGCACCTCCACCATAAGTGGATCAAACCATTCATTCAAAGGATATATAATAGGTAAACATCTCCCCCACAAGTGGATCAACAATCCAATAGAAGGCTAATTACCAATTGGAAACCTTCATTCATAGCCATCAAGGTTTTCTTCATGATTCAACCCTATTTTCTTGATATTCATACATCATATAGGATAACCTCATAATACAATAATGAATTTAGATTATCGTCCTTCAATCATCATTCAACACAAGCTAGGGTTTAGAATTGAGAAAGAAAAGGGAAATCATGGGTCTTGTGGAGAATTGTTCAAAAACCATAAGTATTAAATGAATTCATCCACAAACATTCATATATAATCATAAATAATCATTATAGATCAATGGAGTGGATTTTTGAAAGAGACCCACGAATTTGATTGAAAACCTAGAAATTGGGGATCTTTGAAAACTTAGTTGAAAGGGCTTCTTAGTGATAGCTAACCAAGAATAAAGGACTCCCATACCTTAGCCTTAGAATCCCACAAATTTAGTGATGAAAAGCTTCCATCTCCTAGCCCTATCCGATCTCCTTTTATGTTCTTCAATGGAGGTTTTTGAGAGAGAAGATTTTTGGGAGGGAAAAGGAGATGGGATTTTATTTGGGTATTGGAATAATTGATTTAATTGGGTGAGTTTTGGGGTTAAAATGACTTAAATAGGGGTCCTAGGCTTGGGAAAAAGGAGATATCCTTGAGTTAAAAGAATAGGGAAAAGACCCAATAAGTTACATGCTGGAAACTGCCGAAATGGCATCACCGAAGTCTTCACGGACCGTGATCATCACCACGGCCCGTGAAATCGGTCGTGTAGATTTTTCAGCCTGATAGTGCTTCACTATTTCGGGCATAAATATTTACTCAGAGACCGGAATTGGGTAAACTCGGTAGAGTTGGAAAGAGGACTTAGATACCTTTAATTCTATAGGCCATGGCACAGCTAATTCATTTTGAGCTAGGAGGTATGACCATTCGAAGTTGACCCTATACTCTAAGTCTAATGGAAAGCCCTTCACGTGAGGTTCCACTAGCCGTGGTGCCTCTCGTGGTCATGATACAGAATCTACGAAACCTTCCCCTTAACCCCTAAAAATCTAAGGCACCACCATGAGCCTTTCCACGAGCCGTAGTCATCACCACGAGCTGTGAATTGGCTCGTGTGGGGGGGCTGTTTTTGGGCAGCCTTTGTTTAGCCACTGCCTAGTCTACCACGAGCCACACCACGAGCCGTAGTCCTCACCACGAGCCATGGTGGTGGTCGTGGAAGGTGAGGCAGTGTCCATGAAAGAGTGGACTGCCCTAGTCCTCTTCTTTGGCTCTAACCCTCAAACATAGCCATCGTTTAGTCTACTAGTTTCTGGACGTCAGGGTCATTTCTTGACGTTTGACCTCTAAAATCACCAAACTAGCTTCAATAGCGATTTTCATCATTTAAACAAGTTATCAACTATAAACTAACTTGTGAGTCTCTAGTTCAACCTACTGAATTTAGTCGAGTCTTAGCTAGGTCGTACTAGTTCGTACGGGCTGTAACAATTAATGTCATATTTATGCTTTAGTTCATTTGAGTTATATTTCAGTCTTTTAGTCGAGTTATTGTTTCATTCAGCCTTATTACATACTCGTACATTCAATGTATTAATGTCATTCGACCTCCATCTTCTTATGATGAAGATAGATGTGTTCGGGATCATCAACAGGCGTATCGTTTATATTTCCAAACTTATTACCAACTTTTGGTGAAGCCTCCTTTCTTTCAGAGGACTCCGGTCATTTATTTGCTTTAATAGTTTTGTTTAAGTTTGTTGTGGGTAATTCCCGACGCTTATCTCAAACAGTATAGGCTTCATAGATAGACAATGTTAGTGGGTCTGTTGGTATTTATTTTCATATATTTTGTGAAACTATTTCTGTATACATTTAGTATTATCAGATAGTTTAGAAAATATCTGACTTAAATTTTTCCCTTTCGGTTACTTAAGACTAAAAATACTTGAGTATGTCTTCCGCTAAGTGGTCAGTCAAGCCAAGGGTTCGCTTGGGGATCACCAGTGGTTCTTGAATGTCTGCCACGTGTAGGGTGTAGGCTCGAGGCATAACAAATTTGGTATCAGAGCACAAAGTTTAAGTGTCCTAAGGTGTCTATAAAGTCGTATCTAGTAGAGTCCTTATCAGTGTGAAGCGCACCACATCGATGATAGGGATGCTACAGGATATTAGGAATTGTCTCATTTTTTTAATACTTTCGTTCGTGCGATAGATTTTAAATCTATAAAAAGTTTCTTCTAACTCGTGATTACTCATGTCTTTTCAAATCATGCCTCCACGAAGATCTAGTCGCAGAATTCTTGCTAGGGGGAATGTTAATCCTCAAGGTCAGGAAGCTCCCAATGCACCAAAAGTTCAACCCTCTCAGGGAGATCTCATAAATGCAGAATTCAGAAATGCTATTGAGATACTGATTGGGTCAAAAGTTGTGGCAAATCAGGTTGGTCATCAAAGAGTGGATCGTCTGGATGCAACTAATACTTCTAAAGTTTGAGAGTTCTTAAGGATGAATCCTTTGGAGTTCACGGGCTCAAACCTCAGCGAGGATACATAAAACTTTGTGTATAAGCTTCTGAATGTGTTTGAGGTTATGCATATTGTTGATGTGGAGCGAGTTAAGTTGGCTGCATATCAGCTCAAGGGTGTTGCAAGGATATGGTACGAATAGTGGAAAATACTAGAGGAGAAGGTGCAGCACCTTTAGGTTGGACTGTGGTTGAGAATGCCTTCTTGGGATGGTTATTTCCCCGAGAGCTAAGAGAGGCAACGGTAACATAGTTCCTTATCCTAAAACAGGAGTCTATGAGTATGCATGAATACAGTGTCACATTCACCCTATTGTCTCACTAAGCTCTAGAGATGGTGGCTGATATGAGGAGCAAAATGAGCTTGTTTCTATCAGGACTCTACTATGTATCAAATAAGGAAGGTAAGGCGGCTATTTTGATATGAGACATGGACATAGTGAGGCTTATGATTCATGTTCAACAAGTGCAGGAGGATAAGCTGAAGGATAGGGAAGAGTATCAAAGTAAAAAGGTCAACACAACAAATTATGAGTATGGCCAGCAACAGAATGAAAATGGAAATCGATCATCCTTTCAGCAGAGGTCATCTAGAGTTGCTTCATCAATAGCTAATGCACCTACACCCAGAAAGAGAAATGATCAGCGGGTCCAAAATTCTAAAAATTTCCAATCTCGGGGTACTCAGTCTTAGGGATGTGTGAATAGGCTTTTGGAGCCCACTTTATGCTAAGTGTGGTAGGACCCACCCAGGAGAGTGTCATGATGGCACAAATGGTTGTTTTAAGTGTGGTAAGATAAGTCACATGCTGATAGATTTCCCAAAATGAAGGCAAGTTAATGGAGGTAATAGAGCCCAATGTTCTTCAGCAGCTTCAACAATCAATATTTTCCAAAGGGGTGCTACTTCAGGAACAGGCAGGGGTAGAAATTGTATGTATGCTATGGCTACTTGCTAATAGAGCCCAATGTTCTTCAACAGCTTCAGCAATCAATCTTAGATCGCGCGATAAAACCAGTGTTGTATGCGAATCATATCTAATTTCTAAATTGTTTTATTATAGCAAGGATGCCAGTTACCAGAAGGAGTAAAAGTACTGGTAAGCGAGTAGACATGGCTGCCCAAGAAGGGACCAACCAACTACCACCTACTCAAGCTTTTCAAGGTGAAGCTCAAGATGAGTCTCTGTCACAGACTTCCCCGACCCCTCCATCTCCAAAAGATCTAAGAAGGGAGGGTGCACCTCAAGAACCCCCTACTAATGCTACCAAGCAAGATTTGAGAAATGCAGTCCAATTATTGACTCATATAGTTGTTGGTCACGGCCAAAGGCAAGAACGTCCAGTTGCAGGTACTATTGGTGTAGATAGAGTAGCTGGCACGCGGATACGTTACTTCCATAATTTGGACCCTCCATCATTCACCGGGTCAGATCCTAATGAAGATCCACAAGACTTTATAAATCAAATCTAATGTACTTTGGATGTTATGCATGTAAGTGGTAAAAAAGCACTTGAGCTAGCAGCATATAGATTAAAGGGTGTGGCTATATTGTGGTATGAAGCTTGGAAGCAATCTAGGGGAACAGATGCACCTCCAGCTATATGCAAAGATCTCAAAAAAGGCATTCCTTGACCATTATCTGCCATTATAGATCCGAGAGGCCCGTGCGGATAATTTTTTAAATTTCCACCAAGGAAGTATGAGTGTGAGAGAGTATAGTCTCAGCATTAATTCCTTGGCCAAGTATGCTCCTAATGTAGTAGATACTATAGGGGATAAAGTTCATAGATATGTGGATAGATTAGATTCATATCTGGTTAGAGACTGTACCATTGCTTCGTTGAATAAAGATATGGATATAGCAAGGATGCAGGCTTTTGCGCAAAAGTTGGAGGATCAAAGGCAAAGAAGAAGGATACAAGAGTCAGAAACAGGGCATTCTAAGAGCGCCAGATCCATGGGGTAGTTTACACCATCCCAAGGTGAGTTTAGGCCTCGGTTCTTTAACAAACCACCTAGTCCATCATCTTTCTACTCTACAGCTAGTGCTCCACCACGGTTTCAAGGGTTTATGGGCAATCAGTTTGGGCAAAGAAGTGAAAGCCAAGGTTCATAAATAGCGGGTCATCAAGAGCAGGGAGGTACGAGCCAATCAAGGTGTCCTCAAAATCCTTGTAAATAATGCGGAAGGAATCATCTAGGTGCATGTAGGTTTGGGACATATGTTTGTTTTTTGTCTGGTACACCGAGTTATCTGAATAGAAATTGCCCTCATAGGGGCGTGGGTGGTGTGGCACAACCTACTAGATTAGTTGTTGCATCATCATCATCAACACCTTCTTTGGGTAGGGGACAGATGCCTACTAGTCGTGGTAGAGGATTTAGGGGAGTAGCTAGTTCTAGTGGAGTTCAGAATTGCACATATGCTCTAGGGGATCGACAAAATTTAGAAGCCTCGCCGGATGTGGTTACAGGTACATTGTCCAACTTTTCACATATTGTATATGCATTAATTGATCCGGGGTCTACACTATCATATGTTATTCCATTGATTGCTGAAAAGTTTAGAAGTACATCAAAATTATTAGTGAAGCCATTTGTAGTGTCTACACCGATTGGTGAGTCTATTATAGCTAGAAGGGTTTATCCTAATTGCATTGTAACTGTTTGTGATCGTGATACATTGACTGACCTTGTTGAGATAGAAATGGTAGATTTTGATGTTATAATGGATATGGATTGGTTAGCTTCTTGTTATGCTACGGTAGATTGCCGAACTAAGATGGTACATTTCCATTTTCCAAAAAGGGCAGTCCTTGAATGGAAAGGTAATATTGGGGCACCAAGAGGTAAATTTATTTCTTATCTTAAGGAAAAGAAGATAATGTCCAAAAGATACATATGTCATCTGGTGAGAGTGAAAAATATAGATGCGAAGCCACCAATTCTTCAAGAAATTCCGGTACTGAATGAGTTTCCTGATGTATTTCGTGAAAATCTTCCAGGTTTGCCTCCAGAACGAGAAGTAGAGTTTAATATTGATGTGATTCCAGATACTCAACCTATCTCCATTCCTCCGTATAGAATGGCCCCGGCGTAATTACAGGAGTTGAAGGAGCAATTAAAAGACTTATTAGAAAAAGGATGCATAAGGCATAGTATGTCCCCATGGGGAGCACCAGTTTTATTTGTACACAAGAAAGATGGCTCGTTAAGAATGTGTATCGACTACCGGCAGTTGAATAAGGTAACGATTAAGAACAAGTATCCCCTCCCTAGAATTGATGATTTGTTTGATCAGTTACAAGGTGCTAGGTGTTTTTCAAAAATCGACCTGAGGTCGGGTTATCACCAAGTGAGGGTCAAAACCAAAGATATACCAAAGACAGCTTTCCGAACACGATATGGACATTTTAAATTTTTAGTCATGTCATTCGGGCTAACAAATACACCAGCAGCTTTTATAGATTTGATGAATAGGGTGTTCAACCCATTTTTAGATATGTTCTTGATAGTATTCATAGATGACATTTTGGTGTATTCAAGATCGGAAGAGGACCATGCTAATCAACTACGACATGTTTTACAAATTCTTCGTGATCATAAGTTGTATGCAAAGTTCTCTAAATGCGAGTTCTGGTTAAAATCTATGGCATTCCTAGGTTATATTGTATCCGATGAAGGAATAAGGGTTGATAACCAGAAGATAGAAGTCGTGAAAAACTGGCCAAGACCTACAACGCCTACGGAGATCCGTAGTTTTCTTGGATTGGCATGTTATTACAGAAGTTTCGTTGAAGGATTCTCTTCCATTGTTGCACCCTTAAGAAATCTAACACACAAAGAAACCAACTTTCAGTAGAGTGATGAATGTGAAACAAGCTTCCAAGAGTTGAAGAATAAATTAACTTCTACACCTGTATTGGTACTTCCAGAAGGCACAGAAGGCTATGAAGTGTATTGCGATACATAAGGAGTGGGCTTAGGTTGTGTATTGATGCAGCATGGTAAAGTAATAACTGATGGCTCAAGACAACTGCGGCCACATGAGAAAAATTATCTAACCCATGATCTAGAGCTAGCATCAGTTGTGTTAGCTTTGAATATATTGCTCCACTACTTGTATGGAGTTCATGTTGACATATATACTGATCAGAAGAGTTTGCAATATATCTTTAAGCAAAAGGATCTAAATCTGAGGCAGAGAAGATGGCTGGCGCTATTAAAAGATTATGACATTGATATCTTATATCATCCCGGTAAAGCCAATATAGTAGCTGATACTTCAAGCCGTAATGTAATGGCAAGCACTTATGGGAAGACTATGGAAAGACAAGGAATAACTAAGGATCTATGCCAACTAGCTAGCTTGGGGGTTTGCCTTCTTGAATCTCCAGACGAAGGGGTTATTGTGCAAAATGCGGCAGAATCCTCAATAGTAGTGGAAGTGAAAGAGAAGCAGTACACTGATCCTATTCTATTACAGCTTAAGGAGAATAGACAACAGGGTATGACAAAAGCATTTGAGCTTACACAAGAGGAAGTACTTCGATGTCAAAACAGATTGTGTGTAACTAATGTAGATGAATTAAGAATGAGGATTATGATAAAAGCTCATCATTCAATATATTATGTCCATCCGGGGTAAACCAAAATGTATCATCACTTGAAAGAAATGTATTGGTGTGGTGACATGAAGAAGAACATTGCAGAATTCGTAGCTCAATGTCCAAATTGTCAACAAGTAAAAGTAGAGCACCAAAAGCCCGGAGGTTATATGCAGTATATAGAACTTCCAATTTGGAAGTGGGACATGATCAACATGGATTTTGTCACTGGTTTGCCTCGCTCATTTCGGAAGTTTGACTCCATATGGGTAATAATTGACAGACACACCAAATCAGCACACTTCCTGCCCGTGAAAACTACTTATACAATTGAAGAGTATGCAAGGTTGTATATTAAAGAGATAGTTCGGCTACATGGAGTGCCAATCTCTATTATATCGGATAGGGGAGATCAATTTACTGCAAATTTTTGGAAGTCATTTCAGAAGAGTTTGGGAACACAAGTGAATTTAAGTACAACCTTTTACCCTCAAACAGACCGTCAGGCAGAGCGTACAATTCAAACACTTGAGGATATGCTGTGAGCTTGTATATTAGACTTCAAAGGTAGTTTGGATGATCATTTATCGTTGATCTAGTTGGCATACAACAATAGCTACCATTCAAGTATTAAAATGGCACCTTATGAAGCTTTATAGGGTAGAAATGTAGATCCCAATTGGCTGGTTGGAAACAGTTGAAACTGCCTTATTTGGGCCATACCTTGTTTGTCAAGCTATGGAAAAAGTCATAGTAATACAGTAGCGGCTACAAACAGCTCAAAGTCGACATAAATCATATGCGGATGTTGGAAGGAGAGGACTATAATTTTCTATAGAAGATTGGGTGTTCTTGAAGGTGTCACCAATGAAAGGGGTAACGAGGTTTGGTAAAAATGGAAAGTTGAGTTCACGCTATGTAGGGCCATATAAGATTATCCGAAGAATTGGCCAAGTTGCGTATGAGTTAGATCTACCTCGAGAGCTTTCAACCATTCGTCTGGTGTTTCATGTCTCAATGCTTCGAAAATGCATAGGTGACCCATCTCATATTAATCCTACTGAAGACGTACAGGTTATGAGAGATCTCACTTATGAAGAAGTACCCATTGCTATTCTAGATCGACAAGTTAGGAAGTTAAGAAATAAAGAAATAGCTTCTGTAAAAGTATTATGGAGGAACCAGCAAGTAGAACAAGTTACATAGGAAGCCGAAGAAGCAATGAAACTGAAGCATCCTCATCTCGTCCTCGAATGTTTTAAGGGGGGAAGGATGTAACACCCCGTATTATGCATATGCTTGTTCTATTCTTGTGATACTTGACATAGCCTTATAGTATAGGTGAGGGACCATGTTTCTTATATGATTAGCATTAGTATAAACTAGATCAGAAGGTGATGTGATGCCTTGCACGTTTCAGCATGTGTACTGCAAGTTAACTCTAACGAGAGTATTTAAACTCGAGACAGTAAGGTGGTAATTGAGCTTAAAGTTGAAAGTTAAGTGCTAAGTTAAAGCAAAAGGGATTAATATTTAGAAAAAGGAATAAAATAATCGAGCTGCTTGCTTGACTTAATTAAGCTGGTAGGTGACAAGTAGGTACATAACCTACTTTGACTTATTGACCAGCCCAAAGGACCAAGTAGGTGCATCATCTACTAAGACTCTTTTTTGACTATGTAATTGGTCCAAGTGCACTACCACCTACTTGCATTAAGCTGGCCCAAGTTGAGTAGAAGAATAAGGGGAAAATGGACAGCCAACGCCCAATAGTCTTAAGTCCAAAAAGGCCCAAGTGAAAAGTCCAAGTAGGTGGATCACCTACTTGCATTAATTATGGCCCAAATTGACAAGTATAGAGGGATAGTTGGCAGTAAGTCCCAACAAGTGTTGAAGTCCCCAATGGCCCAAGTTGAAAGGACAAGTAAGTGGGTAACCTACTTGACAATATATGGCCCAAAATTGTCCAAGAAAGTCGGCCATTACACCTCCCTTTTAAAGGGATAAAGATCAAATCTTTTGCTCCATTTTTAACTTGCAAAATTTACAGATTTCTTAAGTCTCTCTATTTGTCTCTCTTGGCTTCAATCAGAAGTCCTAAAACACCTTGGGGTTCTTGAGAGTATTGTTCCCCTTTTCAAGTAAAAGTTTGAAGGAGAATTTCAGTTCTTGAAGTACAAGTTTAGAGGATAAATTTCCAGAAACTAAGGTAAGACTACTGCCCATTCTTGCCTCTCGTTAAATACAGGTTTGGGGTGGAGAATTTTGTATATATCTATCCAGAACTAATGGATGGTGATAAATCCTTGAGTCAATATTCTCCTATTATGTTGAAATATTTATAAGGATTGAAAGTGGTTGCCTTATGTATATTATTGTTGGGGGCAGTTTGGGTATCTTGGCAAATGATGTATGAAGTTGTATTAATGTATAGAAGAAGGGTATGGTGGTTCACCATTTGTGTAAGGGTTGTATGGGCCTACTTTCTGTCAAGTGTTTAGCTACTATTTTTTTGAGGGCCTTAATGTGATTAGCTGCTAACATCAGCTTAATCATGACTTATAGTGTAGATTAGCACCCAAGAAGGAAGGCTGGCTCGTGACAATTGTGTTGGTCAGAAAATATGGTATGTAGGGCTATTCGATTCCATATTCCCTGGCATGACATCTGATACTTGCGATTAATATCAATAAGTGCATTCCCTAAGTTCTATTCCTAGTAAAGGAAACATAGTGGCAGCGTACAATCTCCAAATAGCTAACAATATTTCCCCCTCTCCTTAGTGTAGAGAATTGCTTCATTATATGCTTACTACTCTATACTTGTGTAATTATCCTCCTATATGATGGTATAAAAATGGTATTTTCAAAAGCAAGTTTGTGAATCCTCCTCTTAGTCAGTTGAAGTCAATTGTATCATTTAAGCTCACAAGTAATGCATTGATGTTACATAGTTCCTTATGTCATTGTTACTGCCTTGAAGTATTGTTTTCATGTCTTCTACTACTGGTCCGTAGTTCTAAATATAAAAAATGATTATGACCACCAAAACAACAATCTCAAAGATTAAAGAATTTAAGTGAAGAAATCTGTATAATTATGGGTGACAGCTCAGGGGAAAAAGCTTGGCATGGGCCGATCCCAATTGGTATAGACGGGTGGCAGCTCAGGGGCAAAAGCCTATCATGGGCCAATCCCAATTTGTGTAATTATGAGGACCGCATCCCAGGGGTTAAAATGCCTAGCATGGGTCATCCTCTTCTACCACTGATCAGCTGGTCATTCGTATCACATGCCTTATAAATATCATAGCACATAGAAAGGTAAAGACAAGAATGTAATATACATGATCCCACAAGATTTAACAAAAGTGGTCTTCTGTTCTGATTTATGCACACATATATTGATACTTGGTTTCATTAGAACTCTTATTTTATTTATGTTATTGCCTTACATATTCAGTACATTTTTCCGTACTGACGTTCCTCGCGGGGGACGCTGCATTTCATGGTGCCTGTACTCCAGCTAGTAGACCTCCTCAATAGGAGCATATGACACTCAGCTACTTTTGGTGAGCTCCACGTTGATTCGGATCTTTATTGAGTCCTTGGTAGATTCATTTTGGTATTGTACCATAGTTAAGGGTAAGGCGGGGTTTGTCCTGACCTACTCTAATGTTTTCTATCTTTAGAGGATTTGTAGACTTATGTATATGGTTCAGTTGCATCTTAACAGGTTGTGGCCTCAACGACCAAGTCTTGTATATAAGTTTTGGATCTACTTATGTTGGTTCATATCGCTGCATCCTATGTGAACTTGTCACAAGATTATTATAGTTATATGCATAGTAAGCACATGTTACGTGTTGGTTCTCTCGGGCCTTTAGGGCATCAGGTGCCTGTTCGTCTTAATGGGATTTGAGGCATGACAATAGGAGTATGGGATCTTGTCTATGCATTGCACAATTATAGCATACTGTTGCTTATAAAATGGTTTGACTATGTATTTACACTAATGTGCATGACGATTCTTAAAGTTGATAAACTGCATGGTTTCAACTGAAATGTCCCTTTGTGCATGTTTTAAGGATTTTTATGCATGACTTCCATACTTAGTAGAATTTTATGCTAACCCATATCTTCTACATTTTTTTATAAGTGTAGGGCCTGGTTGTTGAGGTGTGCTTCCTTCTTGATCAAAAGGTTGGATTGACTATTCTCCACGCTTTTGGTGAGTCCTCATGGTTCTAGGACAATAGTGTTCATTACTAGTTTCTTTCTAACATTCTCTTTTGAGACTATGTTTTAAAGGGTTGTGACCCTTATTGATTCTCGATTGTATTAGATGGTTATTGAGACAATGTCTAGATTTCTATTTTGATTTTATGAAAACACTATGATTGTAAAAAGTGTTAATTTCGCATCATTTCTATTACTTATACTTATGATATGATAAGGGCTTGTATAAGACCCCTACAGGGTCGAGTACGTCGTGTTACATCAAGGGGGTACCCCTGGGTCATGACAAGGTAGTTGCTCCCTCATTTATTACAATTCCCCGTGCTCATTTGCGGGGTGGCATACCACTTTCATCCAGATTTGTCCTAGCTATATCTGCAAAATACACAGAGAAGTGTTAGAAAATAGTTTAATAAATGGCATAATTCAAGTGGCAGAAAGACTCGTTGAACCAGTCGCCGAATCACTTTGGCGAAGCAGATTGGTCTCGCCTAAAGGACCAGCCTGAAACTTTTCTAGAAAAATAGCATGTCGGCGATGTGTAGGGTCTTTCGATAATCGCCGACACCACTCAGCGAGCTCAGACTAGCCTGCCAAAATTTATAGTGTGTTTTAAGGGTTAGGGGTGTAGAAAAGGTGATCAAAGGAACCATTCGGTGAGTCTCTGAGTGAACTCGGCGAGCTCAGGCTTCCTGTCGAAATTTATAGACTCTATTTAGCCAAATCAAGAAATTAAGGGCCATCAATAGGGGATGTCAGTGAACCACCGAACTATTCAGCAAGTTCGACCCAGCTCGCCAAGCTGCCCAACGTGTAAAATTTTAACCCCATTTCCCAAAATAAAGCCCGTATCCCCTGAAATCAAAATCAATCTCACACACTATGCAATTCATACAAGACCCACAAGAGCCATGCCTCTGGGCTACTCTGACTTCCCCCGATTTGGCAAAAATTGCCATTTGATGAATTTTTCCCTTAAGAATGACGTCAACCGCTCCATCATTGGGCAAATTACGTCACTTGGCTCAATTAAGGGTTACTCAAACTTCACCAAACTAGACCCAACATCAAATAACCTCAACCCAACAATTAAGAGTCAACTTTATTGCATTATACCTAAGGATTCATCATTTTAAGCAGGTATGCGCAATTTCGAATCACGAATTAGGCAATCCAGCACATTAAACATGATTTCAACACTGGTACAACACACAACAACACAAATTAATAGAGAGTACTCGATTTCAAATACTAATCTAGAGTTCGAGGTTCGAAAAATTAACTTGAGTTCCTAATAAATAGTTTGATAAGCTAGGTGGCAAAGTAATCCAAATCCACGCACGAGATCAAACACACAAACAAGGAGCAGTAGCAAAATACGGAAAAATAATGAAGATCTAGAGTGTGGGTAGAGTTTACGGGGTTAGAAATGAGAGAATGCAAAATATTTTGAAATTTTAAATCGTTTGGCCTTTAAAAACCGTTTAGTTCACGGCCCTTTGGATGGTATTAGTTGACCACGCCAAATCACACTGCATCGCACCAAGTGGTAGCTTACCTCGCTAACTTTTACAGGACCTCTAATTAATTTGGGAGTCCAAACGGCGGTCAAGATCGGGCTTGCTGACCTGATTTAGTAATAGGCCCGCCGCATTTTACAAACTTCCACTTCATGAATTTGTGAGTCCATTGTCGGTCCAGGTCGGGCTCGCAGATCTCTTCGATGAGTTAGTGATTGCACTCTTGGCTTGCCAAACTGCACATTCTCAAACACACTCCACTTTTCAACTTGCAAAATCAACACCTGTTATTCAAAAACTAACTCAAAGCATTAAAAACTTGGGTTTCCTCCAAAGAAGTGCCCTTCGTTAATGTCGTGGCACGATGCAAGTACCCATTTAAGCTTCATTTTTTAGGTTTGCCATAGTATCACTAGGCAACCTCCCTTGTTGTCTTGGGTTCAAATGCGATGAAATCTGACCCATTTGGGTCTCCAGCGGCTTAATTGAGACTGAGTGAGAGGTCATCGTCTATTTGAGAGTCGATACATCCTCCTTCATTCCCTTCAACACTTTATCGGACCCTTAAACCTTGTTGAGAATGCATTAGAGCATGTCTTCCGAATGGCCACCCTTAGAGTCTTTTTACTTTTGACGCTCATGGGGAAAGCATACCTATCCTTCTCCTCCTCTCTTTCCTTCCAAGTGGTGTTACGATCACGCCAATCTCTGTAACGATCTCTCCAGCCTTCATCTCTATTCCAACCTTGATTTCCACCCAGTCTTGGGTAGTTAGCATGATAACCTCCTCATTGGTTGGCTAGGAAGTTCACTTCCTCATTGTACTGTGCTTCAAATTGGGCTTCATCGGGGTTTACTCCTCCAACACCCACAACATTAGAACTCCTTGTCCAAACACCCATGACATTTTTAGATAAGATAACCAGCTGGGTCGTCATCTTTGCTATGTTTTGGTCTCTCTCTTGATCTCTTTCGATCTGCTCTTTAGTCATTCTAAAGTTGAGAGGACAAACTTGGTCTTCACGAGTGTACCACACCCTGTTGATATTTGTCATGTAATCAAGGAGTTGGGAAGCTACTTCATAGGGTTGTTACAAATGGTCACAACTTGATCAACAACTCATTTGTTCATTGAGTCAAGGCTCCTATAAAAGTATTGCAACAGTTGGTTGTTAGGCAATCCATGAGTTGGGCATTGCAACAAAATCATTTTAAACCTCAGCCATGTCTCGTGGATCGGTTCACCTTCCAAGCATTTGAAGCTTTGGATACTATCCATAAGCGTCATCATCTTTGATGTAGGGAAATATCACGATTGGAATACTATGACCAATTCCATCCAAGAACTGATGGAATCTTTTGTCAACTCAACCAACCACTTACTTGCCTTGCCTATTAGAAAAATGAGAACAACCTCAAACAGACTGATATTTGTGATATGTTCTTGAATAAAAACGGTCCACAAACATCAACAAAATTTCTGATATGCTCATGGGGATCCTTATGAGCCAGCCCCCCAAATATTCCTTTCCAATGTAAGAGCTGAAGCATGGTGCTTGTGATGTGAAAGGCAACATTTCCTTGAGTTGGAGGTAAACAAATGGCCCCAACACCACCCATTTGAATACGGTCATTAATGTTTGGGGCATTGACATCATTGAGGTTTCTGCCATCATCTTGGTGGCCCACTTGGCTACCATTACTACCGTTAACGCTCATCTCCTCCTATGTTTAACACAAACACCAAAAACAAAAATAAGTAGATTCAACTATAACTAAAAAGAACACAATTCAACTTCACCAAAATAATTTCAAACAACACCACACCCCGGCAGCGGCACCATTTTTTATTTAGCATTTCAAGCACACCTCATCCAATTCTAGGCGTTAACGATCATAAATCAGTATAAAACCCAACTAAATGAGTTGGGGTCTAATCCCAAAGGGAGCGGTACGTATTTTAAATTCAAATAGGAACTGAAAGCGTGGTCTAATTAACCATATGAATAGAAATTATCAAATAAGACATTAATCCAATTAAAGGGGTGACAAGAATGTCACATGGGGGTTTTGGTTTTCAATTATCACCTACAAACAGTCACAAAAACTTTGAAATAATAATAGGGAGATGTATTCTTGGGATGTGATCGATTATAGCAAAATATAGACATATGGGTAATTGCAACTACTAATAAATAGCTAAATCTCAGTAAGTAGGCTAGACTATAAGGGAGATAGCTTTCTCTCGAACAACTACCCCGAGTCATGTGATTTCTTTCAAACATCAACAAACTTGACAATGAAGAACATCCAACACTTTAATTCATTCACTCTCTCGAGCTAAATGTGTGGGATTGGGTTTTGGATTCACTCCCTCGACCTAAACCCAATTCAACCCAATACCTACAAATCATCAATCAATAATTAAGCCTCTCTCGAGAACAAGCCAAGAACACAAATATAGAATCACATTTGCAACTACGATTCATAAATCAAACTGCAACTAACGAGTAAACTCACTTCAAAATAGCATTTAAACTAGTAATTAACAATACCCATAAACTAAATCAACACAAAATCACATGATCACGCCCCAAGGATTGGGGTTTTAGCTAAACATTCTAAAAAGGTAAAAATAGTTATCGAATTGATTATCCATCAACTAGGTAAGAGTGATTTAGTTTTTACAATGCTTTAATTTGTCGTATCTTTGAAACCTATTTCCAAAATCTCCAAATTGAACTTCTCAAATTCTTCAAAACTAAGAAAAACTATAGAGAAAAATGTTCTAAGCTAAAATCCTCTCTTCTAAATGTATCAAACTGATACAAGATAATAATCAAAATGTTCAAAATCTAATATATAGTCGCCAAAAATAAGTCATTAATGATCATCGGCGAAGTAAGTGTGGCTTCCCGAACCACTCAGTGAGCCGCCCTTTAATTACTTCCATCGCTTTTTCACCTTGACATTCAGTGATCTTGAGTACTATAACATTAGGCGATCTATCACTGCTTCGTGGAACTACTCGATGATTCATTGATTACTCATTTTCTATCGCCGACTTGGTTTCTCCATTCAGGGCTGGCACAATGGAAATTTAGGCCGTCAAACTGGCCACTCGACGATTCACCCAGTGCTCTTGGCAATCTTCAGGCCTGCCTTTCTTCCTTTTTTTAGTTTGTTTTGTTCATTTTTGCCAGTTAGTGTACTTTCTTTGTTCCTCAATCCATGTACCTAAAAAATCAAGGATTAAACATCAGTTTATGACATAAATTAACCATTTGAGGACACTAAATCTATATAAAAAAATCTCCAAATGTGTCCAAATCTTAGATTTATCACGTTGGAAAGATAATTCAAAGACCTTTCATTTGATATCTCATAGCACACATAAATCATCTTGTACTTAGAGTTATAGTCGTTTAAAGTTGACCGACCCCTTAAACTTAAGTAAACTTGCCAAACTTTTCAAATTTGATCTTTCCAAAAATGGTTTCCTCATATTTCTTGTTTCTTTCTAAAGTGGGATGTTACAAGATCTCCCCCCTGGGAACGTTCTTCCTAGAATGAGATTACTATTAGTAGGCTAAGGGCGTAACATCTAACATTTAACTCAAACACCCAACAAGCAAATCCAGCACATTCAGTATATCAATTAAACAATACAAAGAAGAGAATTAGTACCTTCATCTGGAATTTCTCTGGGCTCAAAGAGATTTGGATATATCTTCTTCATATCCTCCTCAGCTTCCCAAGTAGCTTTCTCAACAAACTAATTTTTCCACAGAAGTTTGACTGATGCTACTTCCTTGGTTCTCAGTTTGCGAACCTGACGGTCTAGAATCTGAACATGAATCTCCTCATAAGACAAGTTATCCTTAATTCCAATATCTTCAGTTGGTATGATTAGTGAAGGATCGCCCATAAACTTTTTCAACATTGAAATGTGGAACACTAGATGAACTACATCTAACTCTTGTGGTAGCTCCAACTCATAAGCTACATTACCAATCCTTTTGGATATTCTATAAGGACCAATATACCGAGGACTAAGCTTCCCCTTTTTATCAAATCTCATAACACCCTATATGGGTGAAACCTTCAAGTATACCCAATCATCTACTTCAAAATCTAAGTATCTTCTCCTAACATCAGTGTAGGATTTCTGAAGACTCTGCGTTGTTTTCAACATTTCTTAGATAACCCTCAGTTTCTCCATAGCTTGATGAACTAAGTATGGCCCTATCAACCCAGCATCACCAACTTCAAACCATCCAATTGGAGATCTGCATCTTCTCCCATAAAAAGCTTCATAAGGAGCCATATGGATGCTTGAATGATAACTATTATTGTAAGCAAATTCGATAAGAGATAGGTGATCATCCCAATAACCTTTGAAATCAATCACAGAGGACCTCAACATATCTTCTGAAGTATGAATGGTGTGCTCTGCTTGACCATTTGATTGAGGATGAAATGCAGTACTTAAGTTCACCTTTGAACCCAAGCCTTTCTGAAAAGATTTCCAAAGTTGTGCAGTAAATTGTGCACCTCTATATGAAATAATCGAAACAGGGACTCCATGAAGTCTTACTACCTCTTGAATGTATAACTTAGCATAATCCTCTGCTAAATGGGTAGTCTTTATCGGCAAAAAGTGGGCGCATTTTGTCATTCTATCAACAATCACCCAAATAGAATTATGTTGCATGCGAGACGCAGCAAACAAGTTATGAAATTCATATTGATCATTTCCCACTTCCATTTTGGAAGTTCTATATTCTGAGCTATATCACCGGGCCTTTGGTGCTCTACTTTAACTTGTTGACAACTCGGACATTTAGCAATGAACTGAGCAATACTTTTCTTTATACTATTCCACCAATATACTTCTCTCAAGTCAGGATACATCTTTGTGAAACCCGGATGGATAGAATATCTGGAGCTATGAGCTTCCTCCATGATCTTCTCTTGGAGTTTATCCACCCTTGGTACACAAAACCTACCTTGATACTTTAATACACCATCTCCCCCTAGTTTAAAAGTCATTATCTTTTGCTTATGAAAATTTGCCTTCAATTCAAGCAAAATAGGATCTTGTTCTTGTTTCTGTTTCAGTTTTGACACTAATGATGATTCATCCTCATTCATTACCAATACTCCTCCTTCTGTGGAATCCATTAGTCAAACTCTTAATCGTGCAAGTATATGCACATCTTTTCCTATCTTGCTTTTCTTTCTCAACCGGGGAAGTACTACCCATAGACAACCTACTCAAGGCATCAGCAACAACACTAGCCTTACCTAGGTGATAGATGATACTAATTTCATAATCTTTTAGTAACTCTAACCACTTCCTCTGTGTGAGATTAAGCTCTTTCTGACTAAACACATACTGAAGACTCTTGTGATCGGTGAACACACCTACATGAACACCATACAGATACTGACACCATATTTTCAAAGCAAATACTAAGGTAGTAAGCTCTAGATCATGGGTTGGGTAAATCTTCTCGTGAACTTTTAGATGTCTGGAGGCATAAACTATAACTTTACCATTGTGCATTAACACACAACCCAAACCAACTCTTGACGCATCACAATATACAACAAAGACTTGCGTACCCTATGGTAAGGTCAATACTAGGGCAGTAATCAACCTAGTTTTCACTTCCTGAAAGCTTTTCTGACAAGCCTCAGACCATTGAATCTTCAATTCTTCTGTGTCAAGTTAGTGAAAGGAGACGAAATGGATGAGAACCCCTCGATAAACCTTCTATAATATCCAGCCAACACAAAAAACTCCTAATATCAGTTGGAGATATGGGTCCAGACTAATTCTGCACTGCCTATATTCTCTGAGTGTCAACTCTAATTCCATCACCAGAAAAAATGTGGCCTAGGAATACCACAGACTCAAGCCAGAACTTACACTTAGAGAACTTAGCATACAACTCTCTATCCTTTAGAGTTTGGAGAACTACTCTGAGATGACTAGCATGAACTTCTTCATTCCTCGAATAGATTAGTATGTCATCAATGAATACGATAACAAAAATATCTAAATAAGGCTTGATCTATTCATTAGGTCCATGAATGCTACTTGACCATTGGTCAAACCAAAGGATATAACTAGGAACTCATAATGACAATAGCAGGTCTTAAAAGTTGTCTTAAGGATATCACTTTCTCTAACTTTCAAAAGATGATATCTGGATCGAAGGTCTATCTTAGAATAACAAGTAGCAACCTAAAGTTGATGGAAAAGATCATCAATACTCGGAAGATGATACTTATTCTTGATAGTAACCTTGTTCAACTGACGGTAATCTATACACACTCTAAGGAAACCATCATTCTTTTGAAAAAACAAGACTGAAGTGCCCCAATGTGAGATACTTGGATGAATAAAACCATTCTCTAGGAGATCTTTCAACTTCTCTTTTAACTCTTTTATCTCTACTGGTGCCATTCTATATGGTGGAATAGATATACGACGAGTATCAAGATGAATATCTACACGAAAGTCTATTTCTCTCTCAAGTGGGACTCCAGGAAGATCATATGGAAAGTCTTCTGGAAACTCTTTTACTACTGGGACTGACTGAATAAGAGGTATCTCAACAATAGAGTCATTAACACGGAAAAAGTGATAGACACACCCCTTGGAAACTAACTTTCTTTCCTTAAGGTATAAAACAAAACGACCCTCAGGTACTGCTGAACAAATCATCCACTCTATAATTGGCTCCTTAGGAAACTAGAACTTGACAACTCCAATTTTACAATCAATTGAGATATAACATGCATGAAGCCAGTCCATAACTAGAATGACATTAAAAGCTACCATGTCTAGCTCAACTAAATCAGCCATGGAGCTCTTGTGATTGACAAAAATGGTACTATCACGATAGACTCTCTCTACTAGAATAGATTCTACAACATGTGTAGAAACACAGAAGGGCTCACTAAATTTCTCAAGAAGAACATCAAAATTCAACGCAACATAAGGAGTTACAAAGGATAAACTCGCTCCTGGATCTAGGAAAGCATAAACATCAAAGTTAAAGACTTGGATAATACCAGTGACCACATCTGGTTAATCCTCTTGATCAATGTGACTAGTGATAACATAAAGACGGTTTCTAACTACGCATGCCCCTGAAGTAGCTCCTCCAGATGCAACTCTGTCTGGTGGAGCAACTGATGAAGACTAGACTCTATTACCTCATTACCATTACCCTGCCTTCTCTTAGGACACTATCTCATAAAATAACTATTCTGACCACACTTGAAGAAAACAATGGAGCCATCACGACACACCACTAAGTGGTTCCTACCACACTTAGCACATGCAGGAGTCTTAGTACCCTCTTGGAACATACTACCTTGAGAATGCGTAAGTCTAGCTCTGAAATTTTGGGAATTCTAATTTTGGAAGTCACCTACGTTCTTTGGTGCAGGTGCTCTGGCAGATGATAGGGCAGACCCCTTTTGTTTCTGTTGTAAAGATGACCAGTTGGCATTAGTCTTCTATTGCCCGGACACATTCCGGGTCTTTGCTCTCTTGTTTCGAAACTCCTCCCTATCTTTCAACTTCTCTTCCTCAACCTACTGTACATGGGTCATCAGCCTTGCTATGTCGATATATCCTATCAACATAGTTGTCTTGCCTTCCCTACTACACAAACTAGACAACCCAACAACAAACAAACTCATCCTGCTTCTTATGTCAGCAATCATCTCCGGAGCATAGCGGTAAAGTTGTGTGAACTTTAGACTATACTCAAGAACACTCAAAGAATCCAGCTTAAGAGTGAGGAACACTCATACCTTTGCTTGTTTATGCTCTTGGTGAAAGAAAAGCCCCAAGAAGGCCTCTACAAAACATGCCCAACTCATAAGTGGTTCACGCTCAACTCATTTCTTCTTTCATTGATTAAACTAGATTCTAACGACACCCTTCATTTGGTATGCAACTAGTTCAACCCTCTCAGCATCAGCAACATGCATAATCTCAAAAATCTTCTGAAGTTCTTCAACAAACTTTTTTGCATCCTTAGTGACATTTGAACCAGTGAAGTTTGGAGGATTCATCATTAAGAACTCACAGATCCTTGAAGTATAAGCCACTTCCTGCCGATTCTCTCTCTATCCATTTTTGATTTGTCATAGCTTGACTTAACATCTGGATACATTCACGGAACTCAGAATTGGTGACCTTTCCTTGGGGTTACACTTCTGCTGCATTAGGTACCCTTTGTTCCTGTGGTTCGACATTCCTCCTAGCGGGATGACCTCTGACAGCTCTTCATGGAGGCATTATCTAAAAGACACGCGCAAGTATGAATTAGAAGAAATTTGATAGAGATAAACTCTATCGCACGAAATGAGTATGAAAGAAGTGAGATAATTCCTAAGTGTCGCAGCCTCCTAATTACATATGTGAAGCTCTTCACACCGATAACTAGGCCTCTACTGACACGGCTTCACAGACACCCTAGGACTCTTGAACTTTGTGCTATGATGCCAAGTTTTTCACACTTCGAGCCTACACCCACGGTGGGTCTGGCACTCGAGAACCATTGCTAGATCCAAGCGAACCCCTGACCTAGCTTAACTCTTAGCATAATACTTACTCATGATAAAAATACATTGAACTGAAATCTCAATAAATAACTTAGAATGTATAAAGACTATTCACTAAAAAAAATGGCACTCAAGTCTCAAAAATCGAAACACGAATGGAAAGACTCAAGAACTAATATCAACTAATTGTATGAATCCTCTAACAACTGAGATGGATGTCGGGACAAGGCCCACGATACCCTATTGAATTAAAATACTGAAAACAATAAAAGGGATCCTCTCGAAGCAAAAAGGCTTACCTAAAACACTTGTCACGACCGAGGGGAACCCCCTAGGTGTAACATGGCATATAGAACCTCGAAGGATTCCTTACTAGCCACTTAGCATATCATAACATAAGCAATAGTGCAATAAGAGTAAAAATGCATTTCAAGTCTAAATTTTCATTTTACGAAAAGCGGAAGTCTATACTCTAAGTCTCAACATAGCCATCTATTACAGTATTCTGTTGAGCAGAAGGGACACAGCCCATACAACATAGTCTAAACATGAAATACAAGAAATGAACTACAATGAGATAACAACCATCCTCGAATCATGAGAGCTCACCAACAAGCTAGGAGAATATACAAATCCAAGCTTTTAGCCACAACGATGATCACCTTGAGGAACAGAGCCTATACTTGGGGAAAAAGGTAGGAATAGTAGGCATTAGTACAAAAATGCACTACGTATGATAACCATGCATAAAAACATTGAAAACATACTACAAGGGACATTTTAGTTGAATGCATGTAAATTTACTAAGTTTGAACATCATCATGAAAATAGTGGAAAAGCGTAAGTCATAAGCATAGTCAACATATACATCATCATAACTTAAGAGGAACATGTCATAAATAACCTCAAAGCATACTTGTGCAATGCATGAATAAGACCCCATAAATCTCACCCATGCTAAGTAAAGCTTCTTGAGAAACCATATTTCATAATTCATATTCTTGTTCATAGTGTTGTTGCCTTAGTAGGAATAAGCCTTCACCGACATGAGACCATGAGAGATTTACATGGAACCCGATGACTCCAACAATGAAAATGGTTGCTCTACTTGCCTAAGGTAGAATCATACTCTTAGCTTAAGTGGATCCATTATCTAAGTAACATACAGGGGAGCGTATTTTATGGGATAAGGATATTGCTACTATAAACCTGACCTCTACTAACGGTAGAGCTTCCATCTTCTGAGACCTCTTCTAAAAACCTGGACTCTACTAGCGGGAGAGCGTCCATCTCATTGTCAATATGAACACGGTGCTAAGCATTAATTCCCACTGGGTACATATTAGGTCTTGACTTAAGTTCATATTCATGGAAGAATGTCTTGACACTCAATCCAGCATAATTCATAAGATACCTCATTAGATCATGCATGAGAATAACCTTTCCCCGTCCATTTCTACATATAGATTCAATAGGTGAGAAAGCCTTTCAACCTTAGAATCATCATATTGTAAGAAAACCTTTCACATCATATCATATTCATGCATAAATGTGTATATGGGAATAACCTTTCAACAACACAACAACTAGATCATAATCATATTCCCTACACTCTCAAAGTGTTCTTCAAGGATATACATAATTTTCATAAAACATGCATAATATCATAATTTTCCCTTTGAATGATCATAGCTCATATTGAATCAACACATCTAGAATCACTACATTAGACATGGATATTAACATAATTCAAGTAACCCAATTACTACAAGAATAATCTCATAATATCTTTATTTCAACCACAAACACACATCACAAGATCATAATTGGGAAATATGGGGATTTCATGATTTCTTGGGTATTTCAACATAAAAACCATAATAAATCATCACTTCAATCATAATATAAAGTAATTCAAGCATTATAATAATTTTTGAAAGGAACCCATGACTTTGGAATCAAACTTTAGCTTTTGGGGATTTCTATCTTTGAAATTGTGGTTTAGAAGGGCTACATTGATGAATTCTATATATCCATGGATGAAGAGCTACCATAACTTAGCAATGAAACCCCATGAATTTGAGAAAAAAAACCTTTCTCCATGAACCCTAGCTCCAATGTCCTTCTACTTCTTTCTTGAAGTTCTAGAGTGAATTTTCATTGGAGAGGATGAAGTTTTGGGACTAGTTTTGGATTTCAGAAATAATGAGGTAATTGAATTAATTTAGTGATATAAAATCCTTATGTAGGTGATCAAATTTAGGCTAAAATGACCTCACTTAATTATTAATTAAAATTAGAAAACCCTAAAGTACCCCTAAACTAACTCCTCAAAATAGTCCCCACGTGGTTACCACCCACGGAATCACGTCCATGGGCCATGGTTGGACCCACGTGGCATGTTGGTGAACCGTGGTTGAAAAACTCAAACTTGGTTTTTGGGACCCTGACCCACGACTCCTTACTAATGGACCATTCTTTGACCCACGGCCCGTGCTGGTGAAGTGTGAGTTGGGATTCAGAGCCCTAGTCTCAGGTTCTTGACCCACGACCCTTCACCCACGGTTATGGCCTGACCCACGAGGCGTGGGTCCCCTCCGTTGGTCACTGCCCAAACAGTTTCTAGGGGTCAAGATACGCTCAAATTAAACCTCCCTAATGAAGTATAAGCGATCGTTGTCAAGTAAAGAACCCAACTAGTAGGTTGGGGTCGATCCCACGAGGAATATGGTTTAGACTTAAACTTAACTCAATATTATAATCGTTTAGTCAACTTATTTCCGAGACAAATAAGTAAAGAGGGGGGGGGGGGGCTTTGTGTAACAAATAACTGATTGTTGTTAAGTGACAAGTTAGCAAGATTTGAACTTTGTTGTTATGAATGAGAAAGAGAATCTAGGGTGTATGTGTTCCCTATAAACTCTTAACGCGGTAATCCTAATAATAGTAATCCTATCATAGTGTATCACATTTAAAGTGGTAAGATATGTGTCCCTAAGTTCTTGGTCCGCCAAATAGGGAATTTCATTTTGCACCTTGGTCCGGCTACGTGTGTATAATTTTATAACCCTTACCTTTACCTCAGATTAGACATCACATCAATGTATGGCTTAGTTTTCACCCTCTCACAAATTGATATTAGCTTATTAGATTGTATCATACTAAATCTTTGTTGATAATTATTTTCTTATTAACTACCTCCTTGGTCCAGCAAGTATCAAAAAGGTGAGTTTTAACGTTGGCCACTGTTAAAAAGATTTATAAGCGAAAGAATTACCAATGCATGCATCAACACTATTCAAGAATTACTTAGTTATTATTCATACTTTGTTAATCGCTCATTGTTCCCACAAACCTAGTTGTGGATTTATTCACTTATGCTTGGAAGAACACAATTCATATTTTTAGAAGAAGAAATCATGAACTTACGTAATGAGTAGAAGAAACCCGTAATCTCCAATCAAAATTCAAAGCCAAAAGCTTTATAAACCGAAATTCGGAAATCAAATTGCTAAAGTTTGCATGTTAATTCCAAAGAAAATGCCAAGAACTAAAAGTAAACAACAATGTCTAACTCCCAAAAATGAGGTTTACAGACCCTATTTATAGAAAAAGTTGTCCTAAAGAAAAAGGAAATGAACTAAGGAAATAAAACTACTGGACGCGGCTTCGATCGACGAGATTGACCTACGGACCGTGGTTAGACCTACAGTCTATAGGTCCCTTTCGTAGCTTGATATATAGAACTTTTCCACAGAGGCTAGGACCTTCAACTCTCAGATGCAAACGACGGGTGTCCAGTACACATCGTATGTTGACCTACAGTCTGTGGGTCCCCTTTCGTGGCTCCATACTTTGAACTTTTCATCGGCTACTGGAACTCTAAATATCTGATACAAATGACGGATGTGCAGGACGGCTCGTGGGTCGACCTACGCTCCATCACTGGCATCCGTGGTTCCACCCTTAGTCATACTTCCCCAATGATCATTCCACGCCTACCCACGATGGACCGTGACTGGACCTATGGTCCATAGGTCACCTCCGTGGGTGGCTCCTTCTCCAGAAATTTAGCAGTCATCTCTCTCGACCTCGTCCAAGCCTATTTCCTGCAAATACAACACAATAAACATTAATTCTAATACAAAATGGCCCTAGACACACACAACTCTTAAGTGAAATGTATTAAAAATATTATAAACTCACGGTATATCAACACCCTCAACATAAACTCATTGTTTGTCCTAAAGCGACACACTAAGACTCTAAACGACACTTGTGTAGAAGCAGACATTCAAACTTAAGCAATCACATTGCTAGTTCAATCCATTCAATTTTCTCAGTGCAAATCTTTCTCTTAGACTCAACAAGCTAACTCATGCGAATCAAACTATGACAAAGACCGATAAATAGACACCCCAACATACACTTTTCACAATCACCAAGGTACCAACTTTCCGACAATGTAACTTGTGCCCTCACTTCAAACGAAATCCTTTTCACAGAGAAGATATGGATTTTTGAGTTTTAGGATTCATTGAACACTCACTCTCAGAAGTGACTTCAAGTGTAGTTAGTGCTCAATACCATAGGCTTGCCCTTATTTTCACTACCTAGACTCTCCTAACTAGTTGCTAGGATCACTATAGGACTTTCTTAGCTTGTAACGTAGGCTCAGGGTCAGGTGTGGTACATTTGGGTACTTTTTAGTGACTTTCTACCCTTCTTGACATTACATTGGCTTTTTACCTCCTTTTTGACCTATTTTTGGCATTCTTTCATTCTACTTTCATTCCATTAACTCTTTTCAACATGGATGTGACTTTTGAATTTTTGACTCTTATTTTTCACTTTGTTCTTTCTCTTTAACGTTATTTTTCTTTCTTTCTTTCAACACTTTTATTCATAATATTTTTGCTTCTTTTGCACAAAGTCACATCCTCTATCTTTCTTTTTCTCTTTTCAACACACAACACTTTTCATATCCTTTTTATTTTGGTTTCCTCTTTCATAGCCACCCTCAACTTATGGATTTTGCATTAGTTGAGGTGTACAATATCCGATGTCGGACAAGGGCCAAGATGAAGGCAACTTTTTGGCTTAGCCACCATAAACTTAGGATTTTGGCTTAAGTCAAGGTGCACATGTCCAAGGAGGGACCAGGGCCAAGACAGTATTTTAAGGAAAGGTGAGATAGGTGAATTAAAAGAAATGGTCTATTTAATGCTCAAACATTTGGATCAAAAGGGAATAATGCTTCCATTTGGTTAGATCATTTTAGGCTTAAGTGGACTAATTTGAACAATGGCCTATGATCACTTCCCAACTTCTAGCCTAGATCATCCTAGCAGGACCAACAAGGAAAGTTCTAGATTGGCACAAATTGTCTGAACATTCAACTTTTCTTACACACTCTTGGCACATTATTTCATTATCAAATTACCAGATCACCCAGTTCAAGATTTTAGTTTAAGTCAAGAGGTCAAATCAGTTCCTTATCATGTCACATTGAGATCCTACACATTCAACACATCAAGACTATCGATCTAACACATTTCAACATTTTTGGATAGGGATCATTTTTTATGTTTTTTATGCCGTCATGCTTTCATTTTCTACTAAATCCTACACATACATTCCAAAACATGCTGGTTCATCAGAAATTAAAACAGTCTCTTGGGGGAAAAGAACACAGGCAAGAAAACCCCAAGAGAGGATTATGAGTTGGGTTACTCAGACTTCACCCTATCACTCACAATCCATTTTCCCCACCCCTAACAAAATAGAGTGTGATTTTCCCCAATGCATAAAAAGTAAAAAGAGAAAGGATTGGGTGAAGCAAACCTGGGGTGCATATGCGCTGAAGACGTCTCAATAAGTGGGTTGGTCCGATTTCCTGGAGCCCACTGGATCAACAATCGGGTCACCCTCAGTAGTGCCCGCATCAACCATCTCAACACCCTTAGTAGTGCTAACATCAACCCTCGTCGCACCATCAGTAGTGCTCACGCTGCTAGAGGCACCAATACCAATCTCCCTACCCCGCTGCTGGTGCATCTCCTCATCAATTATAGATACCCTCAGGGTCTCTTCAAACTACTGGCGCTCCCTGTTGCGAGCTCTCCCAGCCTCAGTGTCATCAAAAGTCCGACTAGAGTAGGGGCATTTCCCAGCATGACGGGAATAATCAGGCACTGGCATCTCATTTCTAAATAAAGCATCCAACACCATATTATCAACCGGTGTTGCGAGGGAAGACTCAGGCTCAGCCTCTATTGGATCAAGAAGGGCATCAAGATCAGCCCGGAGACTAGCTAACTTCGTCTGGAAATCAGAAATATCAGTGGTGGGGGCTGGTCGCTCTAAGACGCACAACTCAAATGCATCAAGGCACTGGTGAACAGCCTGAACCTTACAATCCATCATTCGCTCCATCCACTACTCAAACCTAGTCACGAACTCCTCAATCGCATATTGCATCCAAGGCCTCACATGTTGAACCAGTGTATCTATCTGGGCCTCCATTTTCTGAACACGGGCTAGAGGCACTGTAGCAGAACTTGAGGAAGGGGTGTCTCAGAAGGAGCTAGGGGCCTGACTGGCAGCCGGAGAGTGGGAAGCAAGGGATCCTCAGTAGTGGCTGGAGTGGAGGGCTCCACACCCTGTATCTGCTCCACATCTGCTTCCATGTCTGCTCCAAATGGTGGCACCTCTACCTGTGACTCTCTGTGCGGTGCAGCTACATTGGCCTTATCTCGAATCAGTCTGATATCTAGAGTCTTGGTTGCCTGCAGCAGCTTGTCACAGTGCCAAACTAGTACACCAGCAACCCTGTACATCTAGAAAATGAGTCATGGGAAGGGTAATGTGGTGGTCACCTTGAAGGCCCTCTCATGTATCTCCGCAATTGGCATGCGGGCAAAGTCCATTTCCAACCCTAAAACTAAGGCTGCACCCAGAACCGCACGATCCCATGTGAGTATATTGTTTGCCAGAGTAGGAGACACCCTGCTCCACACCAACAACCAAAAGAAATTGGCCACAAAATTGAGGGTGGCCTTCTTGATACCCAAGGTTGGGGTGCTGACCCACTTAGCGCGCTCTCTGTCTGTAGCAAGATGACAGGCTAACTAGCTCAATAGAGTCTCCCTCTGATAAGCATTCCTGAGGAATGCTCCACTCCCAACAATGTCCAAGTGATAGTCAAACTCGATCGTGTTGATTGGCACAGTATGGCCCGGACCGTAAAGGAACATGCGTAAAGTGGTATCGGACATATCAACCAAATAGCCACAAACTAGTGTAGCCATAAGTGAAGCCTAGGTGGTGATCTTGGACCGTCTGTCAATCGAACTTTAGAGGGTGGCTGCATAGGAAACATAGAACTCCCTGACGATCTCCTCGTTGAATGACCCTGGGCTACGGGCCATCCACTCAAACCTGTGCCTCTTGAAGAGATCATGGATGGCGGGTGCTGTGTGGAGGCTGACTGTCACAACTGGGCGCTCCTCGGTGACCAATCAAGCCATCTTCTCCTTCTCATTCAGAACTAGAACTGATCACTAACGCACCATCTATAGGGATCCTCAGGAACTAGTGCAGTATTGATATTCAAAGGCACTGGAATGTCATCTGCACTATTAGCCATAGAGGATAAGGTGTTGGCGCCATGAGAACTGGAGCCGGCTGCGGAGCTAGAGCTAGAGCCGGAAGTAGAAGCAGACTGGGAGGCAGTGACGACCTCAGAAATTACCTACTGGGTTTGATTTTGTGTAGTGCGTGGTGCCATTGGGGATGTCCTAGTAGTGGGTGGGACATATGCAGGGTTAGTTTCCGCATCAGTATCTTCATCGATCAGCTAGAAGGTTAGTGCCACTAATTTTGACTTTCCTTTTGCGACGTAGGCTAGAGCTTTCTTGGGAGACATGCTACCTGCGGAAGCTTAGTTAGTACCAAAATAAGCCAATAATAGAGTCGAAAAAAATTTAGACCAAGAAACGAGTCAAAACAAAAACTGTAAATAATTGGACAGTAGCAGCAGTGACCACCTACGATGGGTACCTACGGTCACTTACTTCACCGAGTGGTCACTTACCACTCCAAGTTTTATAGGACCTCCAGTTAATGTGGGGGTCTAAATGGCAGACAAAGTCAGGGTCACTGACTTGTTCGGTGATTCCCTGACTTGTTCATTGGCCTACCGAGTTTTACAGACTCCAACCTTAGAAGTTCTTGAGTCCAACGGTGTTCCAAGTTGGGCTCGCCAACCGTTTTGGCGAGTCACCGACTGGGCCTTTTGCTCGCCAACCTGCACTTTCGAAACAGATTCTACTCTTCAACCTGTAAAATCAACACACGATTATTTCTAAAACAAAAAGAGAGCAAATAAAAACTTGGGTATCCACCCAAGCAGCGCCTTAGTTAACGTTGTTACACGACGCAAGTCCTCACTCATACTTCATTCTTGGGGTTGGCCATAGTGTCACTAGGAAACCCCCCCCCCCTGTTGTCTGTGGTTAAGTAGCCATCTGGCTAAGGATCGATACATCTTCCTTCATTTCCTTCAAAATTTTATCAGACCCTTCAAGCCTCATCAATTACATAACCTTTTAGTCTAGATTTATTTTAGGTGAGAAATCCTTTCAACCTAGGATCATTTATGTTAGTAACGCATTCACATTCATACATTCATAATTAGGCAATTCATATGGGAAGTATCCATTCCTCAACAATAACATCAATTACCAACAATTCATATCATAATCTTTACTATCAAAGCCGTAATTCTAAGCTTTAATCTCAATCAATTAAAATCATATTAATCATATATGCATCAATCCCAAGAAATTCTAGTCGTTATTCATCAGTCCTATAAGGAGATATTAAAACCCATAAAGTTTCCCGTTAGGCATCAAACCCAGTTTCATCTACTCTAGGTTAGAATCATGGAATACGCATGGGTACATGTAATCCCATACTAAAAACATGTAATCCTGCCTATTCAATCATAACCAATCATAATCCACTCAATTGGATCAACATTCAACATAACCGACAACATTGGAAGAAACCTTAGCAAGAATTGGGGAAATTCTCCTTCAAATTGTGGAATTCTAGGGGACTCCATGGGAGGAAGAATCCCATGGATGAAAATCCATCATACCTTGATTAAAAATCCTTCACAAGCTTGAAGATTGGAGACTT
The DNA here is from genome assembly GCA_029582485.1 of Solanum tarapatanum. NCBI lineage: Eukaryota > Viridiplantae > Streptophyta > Magnoliopsida > Solanales > Solanaceae > Solanum > Solanum tarapatanum. Next base: position 50,984 of record JAJOOB010008184.1, read on the forward strand.
GACTTGACCTTAGCTTCAATCTCTTCCTTCTTCTTCCAACATCGTGAGAGAGAATATTTGAGTAGGAGTTTTGTGAATTCTTTTGGGATTTTTGGAGAATTACTTCCATGAGGGGTTTTGGGGGTTAAAAATAGTTATATAGGTGTCCTATTCTTGGGTAAAATGACATTACATTGATTTAATTAAAACCGGAAAAGGCCCAACTACCCCTTAGCTTAACTGTCAGTTGTCACCCACGGAACCCCCACCAACAACCAACAGGCCGTGGATGGACCCACGGTCCGTCCTACATATCGTGGTTCTCTGTTAGAGAGTTTAGCCCTGACCTACAGAACCCTGGACATCGGAGTGTGGACCCACCTACAGTACATAGGTCCATTCGTGGACCTGGTCTGTAGGATTTTGGGTGGCCCTCTCCACGGACCCATCTATGGTCCATGGTCCAACTCAAGAACCATGGATGACACCGACATCCTCTATAAAATGGCTACTTAACCCTAACTTGAATCTGTTGTGTTAAATTATCTAACCCTTGATATCATTCGTCCTTGAATGAGATTCTAGGCATGTTTCTAAACGGAAAGACTCAAGACTAGCAACCCATCATGCATGAAACTTATCTAAATGCACTCAGTCAAGTAGGAAGTTCATCTCCAACCTTAAAAGCATGCTCAACACAATATCATGGAGCTCATATGCAATTAAATATCAAAAGGCATATCTAAACATGTTCATTTATTCATCTCATGAAGTCTATAGGTAACTCATACTTAATACACAACAACATGAGGAAAATCAAGCAGATAAGCCATTTTTCTTTCAAGACTTAAGCTTCTTCATGAATATGCAATTTAAGGAAATCATGGAAACACATAAATGGAAAAAGATGCGGATATCGGAACATCATATCGGCCTCGTCCTCCCAAGTAGCACCCTCAACTAAATTGTTTCTCCATAATACTTTCACGGAAAAAACCTCTTTGTTCCATAATTTCTTAACTTGTCGGTGTAGAATCTCAACTAAAACTTCTTCATACGAAAGGTTCTCTTTTACTTCTAACCCTTCTAGGGGAATTATGTATGTCGGATCCCCAACATACTTTTCCAACATAGCGACATGGAAAACTGGATGCACCGATGCCAACTCATTTGGCAAATCAAGATCATATGCAACTTTACCAACACGCCTCAAAATTTTATATGGGCCTACAAAATGGGAACTAAGTTTCCCTTTCTTTACAGATCTCAATACACCCTTCATGGGTGATATTATCAAATAATCCCAATCAAGCACATCAAATTCAAGTTCTCTTCTTCTAACATCGGCATAAAAATTTTGTCGACTTTGGGCGATTCTCAACTTCTCTCTAATAAGTCAAACTTTCTCAATAGCATCATGAACTACCTCGGGTACTATCAAAGCAACCTCACCCACCTCAAACAATCCTATAGGAAACTTACACCTCCTACCATAAAGAGCCTTAAGCGCAGCCATACCAATACGAGAATGGTAGTTATTGCTATAGGGAAATTCAATCAAAGACAAATGGTTATCCCAATTTCCCTTGAAATCAATCACGCAAGCCCTCAACATATCTTCTAGTGTTTGGATTTTTCTTTTCGCTTTCCCATGGGTTTGGGGGTGAGAAGTTATGCTAAGCTTAACTTTCGTGCGAAGACCCTTTTGGAAGGACTTCTAAAACTATGAAGTAAACTGAGTACCTTTATCAGAGATAATGGACAAGGGCACTCCATGCAACCTCACCATCTCTCTCAAATATAACTTAGCATAATCTTCCGCCGTATAGGAAACCTTGACGGGAATGAAATAGGCCGACTTCGTCATTCGGTCTACTATAACCCAAATCGTAACATATTGGTGTCGAGTTTGTGGCAGCCCTACTATGAAGTCCATATTCAAATCTTACCACTTCCAAGTAAGAATGCTTATGTCTTGGGATAAACCTCCCAGTTTATGATGCTCAACTTTCACTTGTAGGCAATTTGGACATTTTACCACGAATCCCACAATATCCTTCTTCATCACATTCTACTAATACACCTCCCGCAATTCATGATATATCTTGGTGGCTCATGGGTGAATAGAATACCAAGGACTATGGGCTTTAGTCGAGATCTGTTCCCTCAATTCATCAATATTTGGAGCACATAACCAACCTTGATATCTAAGGACAGCATCTCCCCCTTTGGAGAAAGCCTCAACGGACTTGAGTACCACTTCTTTCCATTCTACCAAAGTCAGATCAAGACATTACATTGCTTGAACATCAACTACAAAACACTATTCTGACCCTTTATGGACCATAACCTTACCCTTGGCGGTGTCTAACAATCGAACTCCTAATCATTCCAACCTAAGGACATCTCGGGCCAACTCATTTTTTTCATCATCTATATGTGCAACATTACCCATCGATATTCGACTAAGAGTAGCCGTTACTACATTCAAATTTCTGGGCTGATATAGAGCACTCATATCATAGTCCTTCAACAATTTGAGCCACCTTCTTTGGCGAAGATTCAAGTCCTTTTGGGTAAACACATATTGTAAACTTTTATGATCGGTGAAAACATCAACATGGACCACCATACAAATAATGCCTCCAGATCTTTAAGGGAAAATATCACTGCTGCTAATTCAAGGTCATTGTTAGTATAGTTTTTCTCATGAACTTTCAGTTGCATAAACACATATTCCAACCCCACTCTAAAGGCATCACAATAAACCACAAAGCCATATGTACCTTCTGATAAGGTCAAAACTGGAGTGAAAGTAAGTTTATCTTTCAACTCTTGGAAACTTTTCTCACAAGCATCCGACTATATAAACTTGACCTTATTTTGAGTAAAAGCCGTCAACGGAGAAGCAATGGAGGAAAAGCCCCCCAACAAATCTTCTGTAGTAACTGGTTAAACCCTAGAAGCTTCTAATCTCTATCGGTGATTGTAACAACCCTCAAAATGAAGTAGGACAAAGTAGAGCCTCACATGAGTTTTATGCATTAATAACTTGATGCTCATTGAATATGGAGAAGGTAGTTCCTCCTATGAGAAGTAAAGAGTTTTAAGCATAGTGATGATTTGGAGAAGAAAGTTCCTCCATAGAAATGGGAAATAATAAAGTTGATGCATAAGGAGTTGGTAGATGTGTTGCTACTTTCTTGAATTGCACAAAGTTATTTTGAGCCTTTTATGTGGAGTTGATGTTCCTCCTTGATGTGTGCTCTTATGTTGATGTTGTATGTTTTGTATTGTGAGCTGATAGTTGGGTCATTGAGTCCTCCGAAGTGTTTTAAGTGTCATTCAAGGACGAATGTTCCTATGTGGGGGATATTGTAACAACCCTCAAAATGAAGTAGGATAAAGTAGAGCCTCACATGAGTTTTACGCCTTAATAACTTATTAAAATAATGAAGAATAGCTTTTTAAGTCAGTTTTAAAGAGTTTGGAAGTCAAACGTCAAGGGACGACCAAGACGATCAGAAACTAGTCTTTTACGTGTTGGTGTGTTCTAGTATGTTGTTCATGTTTTTATGAGTTGTTTGGAGTCTAAAATTAGTGGAGATGACCCTAGTGTATTAATAAATGTTTTTAGGGTCAAAACATTCAGATACGCTACCCCGGAGGCCACCCTAAGGGTCCCCGAGGAGGACCCCAACCTTGGCCAAGCAAGCTTACAAGGCAGCTTAAAGTTGTGCATGGAGGGAGTGGCTCCACGTGGCGGACCTGCTCCACCAAGGGCCAAAAGTTTGGTCCGCGTCGTGGACACATCGCGAAATCTACTATATCGTAATTTAATTTCCAAAAACTTGTGGGAACATCTCCACGTCGCGAACTTGTTTTTCGACAAAATCTGTGAAAATAAAACTCAAATTTGACTTATTTAAAAAGGTCCAACTAAGTGAGGGGTAGTTTGGGTACTTTGGGGAATTATTATAAACGGTTATTCTACCTATTTTAGGGTATTTTAAGTTGGTTAAAACCCAAAACCTAAAATTAGACCCCATTCTTCAAATTGAGCATTCCCTCTCAAAATAGATTCTCTCAAAAACTCCATTGAAGACCTTGATGAAGCTTAACTAGAAGATGGGTTTTCAACTCATTTCTTCTTCAATTTCATGGGTCTTCAATAATTAAGGTATGGTGACTCTTGATTCTTGAATAACCTCTCATTCAAGGAGTTCTATCAAAGATTTTCAAAAGTGATTCAAAGACCAAAATTCCCAATTTTCAATCTAAACATGGGTTCCTTGTCAAACGATTTTCTAAATTTTTATATTGATGAATTAATGTGGAATTAATGTTTTTAAGACAATTTTCAAAGGAATTCTTGAAGAACCCATGATCCCCAAATTCTTGAAAACTGGTCTATGATGTGGGTCTTTGTGAATATGATCTCTATTGGTGAAATTATGTTTAGATTAGATTGTGTTGATGTTTCCTAAGATTATTTATACTTATTCATGTTGAATTGTTGGTATATTGATGAGTTGAGGATTATGGCCTTGTTGGCAAAGTTATGGGTTGATCCCTTTGTTTATAGAATTGTACTTGAATTATGTTTATGTTATTGAATTACATTGTTGATTCCTATTGCTACCTATGTCAATTGATTATGAATTGTTGAGGATTTATCCATGGTGATCATGGCTCGGAGAATTGGTAAGTTGACCTAACTTCTATAGTATAGTATGAGAATTGATGTTGTGTGGTTTGATCCACTTATGGTGGAGGTGTTCACTTCTTTTCTATCTATGGATGTTTATATCATGGCCTTGAAGGCAATAGATGTGAAGTGAATTGATGATTATGATGCATATGTTTATGAAGTTATGCTATGAAGGTTATGTATGAAATCCTCAATGCTAGCATGATGTTTAAAGTGTGTTGATGATGAGGAGTATAATATGAATGATAATGTTAGGGATAAGGTGTGGTCTTTATGATTGATTATGTTAGGTACTATTGTGGAATGACCCCTACCTATATGACCCCTATATGAATGTTTGATCATATACATGTTATGAGTACCTATTCAATGTTTAATGTGTCATTGTCTCCTATGATGAAGTGTGGGTGTGTAGTCTAGAATCTCTAAGGGCTTTATATGTGAATTGCTCATGAATTGGGGACATTGTGAATGTGTTGTGATCCCTTTAAGGGAAGAACACTCAATATCAATATTGTTGCTAATATGTCACTATGAGGACCAATATGCACACACACACACTCTACATGTATAGCTATGAATATGATGTGTTATGGTGTCTATTGAAAGGTGAACTTTTATATGCACCCTTACATCTTATTATGCATGCAAAGTGTATGATTAGCAAGGTATGAATATGTGTTGTATAAAGGTGTTTATATGAAAGGATATTTCACATATGTACACAAACACATGAATGAATGAATAAAGCTTATGATAATCTAGTGAAAGTGAGTCTTTTGAAAGGTTTCCTCAATTGTACTCTAAACTAGACTATGTTATGAATATGGTTTGATTATGTGAAAGGTCATTCTCACACAATGTAGGTTCTATAATGAAAGGTCATTCTGATATTAGAAACCTTTGAGCTATATGATATGAGGGATTAAGTCCCTAAACCCTACTTTATGAACTAATGTTAAATAAAGGCTTAAAGATGTTTATAAAGGGAGTTGGAGCTTAGCACCGAGTGAACATGATAAATGAGAATGGGGGCTTCACGTTTAGCAAGTCCAGCTTCCCACAAGATAACCTTCACGTTTAACAAGTCCAGGTTCCCAACATAGATGTTGTCTCATGAGATGGAAACCTCCACGTTTAGTAAGTCAAGGTTTTCTAGTAGCAATCTCCTTGTTCCATAACTACGTGCCCCTATAGGTATTAGCTTAGTGGATCCACTACATAGCTATTATGTATGTAGGTCCTACTTTGGCAAGTGGTACCCTCTCTTTTAGGTGTGGGAGTAGAACACCGGATTCCATGTAGCTCACATGGTCTATGTCGGTTATGGCAATGTCTCCCGAAAGTTAAGAAATGAACTAAGATAAGATTATGAACTCTAGTCATGATTTCTTGAAGAGTTACTTAGTGTAGGTAGTACTATGGACCCTACTTATGCATTGCACATGTGTACTCTAAGGGAAGTTATGATTAGGCTCTTTATGTAATGAAGACTATGGTCTATGTATGTTATTATGAAAGCATGTTAAGGTTTACTTTACCTATGTCAAGACATGAAGTATGTTTATGCATGTGAATTACACTTATGACTTCTTATGGGTTTGCTTAGTATATGTGGGGATATGGGACTCCATGTGTACATTGCACAAGTGAGCTTGTGAAGGGGTTGTGAGGGTGGGTTACCTATGATATGAACTAAATGGGTTATGACTAATGATGTAGTAAAGGAATGAGTCCTTATATTATGTTATGAAGTATGTTGGTCTTATGTCTAATGTTAAATGAAGATGTCATGACTTGTTGAATATGATGTGCCTAGTCTATGGTGGCTTCCTAGGAACACTTGGTGTGAGTAGTATTATAGGATGCTACTTGCACATTGCACTAGTGTGACTTGGGGGTTGTCTTAGGTGATGGTTCCTATGTGAAGACTATGTCTTATGGTGTGCTTATGACTCTATGAATATATGTGGTTAGATTGATGAAGGCTATATGTAAGTTCACCTTTGGT
>JAJOOB010008185.1:0-36681 GCA_029582485.1 Solanum tarapatanum
TGCATGCAAAACACTATTCAAGAATTACTTATTTACTATTCATACTTTGTTAATCGCTCATGGATCCCACAACCCTAGTTGTGAAGTTTAGTTACCCATAATAGCAAGAACACAATTCATAATATTAGATAAAGAAATCATGAACTTACGTAAAACGAATAATAAACCCTGAATTTCAACTTGAATTGCAAAGCCAAAATCTTCAAAACGAATGTAGAAAATCAATAATAATAGGGTTGCAACTTAATCTCCAAAGTCACAAAGTAAAACTAGAATAATAATGTCTAACCCCCAAAAACGAGGTTTACATGCCCTATTTATATAAAACAAATCCTAAATTAAAAGGGAAAGGAATTAAGGAAAGTTTTGTTTAGGTACGCGTCTTCAATCCACGAGACCGACTTACGGACCGTTGATGGATCTACGGTCCATAAGTCCCTTCCGTCAGTCAGGACTTAGAAAATACTTCAACTTCCAAAAATTAGCTTCTCTGAAGCAAACGACGGACCAACAGTACGGACCGTAGATTTATCTATGGTCCGTCAATCCCCTCCGTAGCTCCACACTTAGAATCTTCAAAAATCAGGTACTGGAACCCTCGCAGTATCACTCTACGGATCAACAGGACGGTCTGTAGATCAATGGACGCCGTGGTTCCACACTTGGTCAGAATTCCCTAATTTGTCCTCCATGCCTTGCCTGCTGATCTACGGTCATATCTTATGGACTGTGAATGGACCTACGGTCCGTAGCTCACCTCCGTAAATGCCTTTCTTCTGCATTTCTTTCAGCTGTCTCCACACTTCCGGTCCTGAACGTCTTTCCTGCGAAACATGATAAAAACACATCAAAACCAATATAAAAAGGATTTAGACACCCACAACTTGTAAGTGAATTGTATTAGAAATACCATAAACTCACGGTATATCACGCCCCTTCTTCATGATCAATATTCCATTCCATCAAAAGGAACAAAAACAAGCTCTAGGTCAGGACTATCTGAGGGATGTACGTATAGAGGATTGCTGGTATCAATAGTGGTGGAGAAATTAGTGGAAGATGAATGCACATCGAGTGAGAAAGCCATTGGAGAATCAGCAAAAGTAATCAGATGAACACAAAATTGATGTTAATGGAAGACAAAAACAAACATGAACTATCGATAGAGAGCAAAAAGGATGGAAAAATAGACTTACGAACTGAAAAAATGGTTACGACTCTAATACCATGTCAAATTCAAAAATATATAGTCGAGTTCCAAACTTTTAAGTAAGCATCAATGCCAGAAATCATGACAGGGAGAAGTAAAGTAAGCGGCTTGATTGAATAAAATTTCTCAAACTGAGATTGTATCTGTACATATGCCTTTATATATAGCATTCCTAACAATCTAACAAACTACTCCCTCCGTTTCATTTTATGTGAGGTAGTTTGACTCGGCACAAAATTTAAGAAAGAAAGGAAAACTTTTAAAACTTGTGGTCCAAAATGAAAGATAGAAATTTGTGTGGCTGTAAATCATTTCATTAAGGGTAAAATAGACATTTTATAGTTAAATTGTTACTTAATATATAAATGTGTCATTCTTTTTGGGACTGACTAAAGAGAAAAGTAAGTCACATAAATTGGGACAGGGAGTAGTAACTAACTATTGCCAACTGCAACTAAGCTAACAACCACTAAAGTTATCTATCAATCTTGTAACTAATATAACCAACTATGAGTATAAAAACAATCTCAATAGTAACTTATCAGATTACTCTTAATAAAGACAATAACTACCCATCATCTTTTTTTTTTTCATAGGAGAAAAGAATGTTTTCATGTTACAAGAGGAAGGAGGAACAAGCAAAATTAGTACTAGTGAAGGGAGGAATCAAGAAAACATTAAAATCAATGACTTGATCCCTATGCCTAATTTTATCGAGAAACAAGTTGACATTATTAATATTTCAAGTAGGAGGGAGCAAGAGAACCATAAAACCAATGACATGATTCTGAATTCTCCAACAAACTATGCTATAAATTCTTGTTTTGGAGAAATTAGACCATTGATCATCGTTTGAAAATTTTGAAATATACTTGGAAAGAGAAGAAAACGTTGAATCTAATAAACCACCTATGCCAAAAATTCTATGTTCGAAAAAAAGATTTCATGAAGCCTATTAATCATCCTAGTTTTTCGAATAGAGCAAAAAAAATCTACAAACCAATGTGCCAGGATCCTCAATCAAGAAAGTGACTTTTAGAGTTTTGTTGCTCTTTCCAATGTGCCAGGATCCTCAATCAAAAAAACTAAGATGATCAGTTGGCTTTATGAAATATCTTTCCAAACATGAAAATTTGGGCATAGGTGAATCATTGGATTTAGAGTTTTGTTGCTCTTTCCAAGTACATTTTAAAATTCCCAATGGATGATCAATGAAAAACTTATATTTCATGGATGACTACCATTCTAATTTTCCAAAAATTGAAATTCCAGGCATAGGTAGTTGGAAAATCATGTCATTAATTCTAGGGTTCTCGTTCTCCCTCCTACTTGAATTATTAATAATGCCACCTTGTTTCTCCATAAATTAAGGCACATGGATTAAGTAATTGATTTTAGGATTTTCTTGATTTCTCCCTTCACTAGTACTAAATTTAATTGTTCCTCCTTCCTGTTGTAGCATGGAAACATTCTTTGTAGGAAAAAAGAGATATTCTTTAATTAGAAAACTTAGGGTTGCACAACGAAGATGAGAAAAATTCTTTGTAGAAGTGCGTAGTTTTATTGTCATTTATAGGCTTACAAATTCAGAAAGATCAAATCTATCCAAGACTCTACTTGACTAAAAAGTAGGAAAACATACTAGAAAAAGTTGCAACTAAATCAGAAAAAATAGCAACCTAACAAAGACTCTTTCAACTCGACTTATTCAACTCACATTAAAAAATCCTACGTTGTAAACATAGTAAAAAAACAAATTTGAACCAATTCTCAACATTCTTTCCTCCCATGGAAAAAATATAAGACAATGAGTAGTTATCATCTTTATTAAGGTAAAAAGATTAATTATCTTGGAAGCATTTTCTATTGAAGTGTTAGGCAGCTTGAAAAAATCCAAATATATTTGACTGGTCTAAACCTTTATGAAAATCAAAACCCCGTGGTTTTTACAGGAATTATGACCTTGATCATTAATATTCATGTCACCATTTGGAGATTTATCCATGTTTACCAATTGATATAAAAGAATGATTTTTTCTCTTTTGGTTTGCAATTTTGTAATGGTCCTTTGGGTCATTTTCTCTATATTGTGGTATTTTCGGCATTTAAAACTTTCCTGTTTTGACTCTAAGTCATTTATGATTTGTTAGGACAGACAACTTGGTCACCTGATTGTACGTTTGATGTTACTTTGGTAAGTTTCTGTGTTTTGGAGCAATGTTGCGATCACCGGAGTAACGATTAAAGTGATTAACTGTTCTTGCTTCATTATTTTATTTTCCGTTCGAGAGTGTTGAGAGCTATTTTCTTGTGAAATCCATTGCATTGAGCTAAGAGTACCGTGTGGGCATTGTTAAGTTCACTATTCACGCTCCTAAACATGTAGGTTCTCGTTTTAATTGTTGAATTTAGCTTAAAAATGGATTTCTTAAACTAGTTTCTTGTTTAACACAAACAAAGCTAATTTTTTTTAAAAAAATCTTCAGCTAATTCGTCAAATCTAAATGATATATACTATTTCTAATATATCTTGCCAAATGTGAATACTTAATCCTATAAAATAAAATGAATCACTCATCACAATGTTTTTAAATGTTTAAATTGGGATAGTTGAATTATATCTTATTTATTCAATGTTGAATTTAACACATACTCTAAGTCATAAAATCTTTTGGATCTTTAAAAAAAAACTTAAATTTAAAAACATAATATCAGTTGATTTTCTATTAGATTAGATACAACAACTAAAACTTTTAAAGGAAATGAAGTATTTGCAATAGCAAATCAGAAGGAGAAAGCTAAGTGAACGACATTTGATACCTTTGAGTTCTATAGAACATTATCCTATAAATATTGGGATGAGAAGGAGGTCAAAGGATGATTTTATTGAAATCTGCCAGCCATCTTAAATATATAAACTACAACTAACTTAAGCTAAATTGTAGGCCACTACTATAGGCAACTACTCCTAGATATGCTCCACATCAGGAGACTTAGTCAATGTATAATAAAACAGTAAATGAGATAACTAAAATACTATCCTATGACTTGGTCAAAAGCAAGCTGAAACTTAAGATACGTTAATACACCCCCTCAAGTTAGGCATGGTGTAACAATACCTAACTTGGAATGACATCTAGTAAAGGCTGATTTAGGCAGTGGCTTGGTGAAGGTATCAACAAGTTGATCACAATCATGAATATGAGAAACTTGAACTCGATTAGCTTGAACCTGGTCACAGACATATGCAAAATCGACAGCAACATGTTTCATACGAGTATGAAACACTGGGTTGTGATATAAATAAGTAACTCCAACATTGTCACAGTAGATGGTTGGTGTCTTCAGAATGATGACATATAATTCATGAAGTAAGTTTCACACCCTAGTAAGCTCTGCAAGTGCATTGGCGATTGATTTGTACTCGGCCTCGGTGGATGATCGAGCCACATCATGTTGTTTTTTTGACGACCAACTGACTGGATTTGGTCCAAAGAAAAGAATGTAACCTGAAGTAGAGATTCTATCATTTGGATCACCAGCCCAGTCTGCATCAACATCCATATACAAATTAGAGTCAGAGCTGCGTAGGATGCGAAGTCCTGAACTTACAGTGTCTTTGAGATATCGGAGAACTCGTTTAACTACTTTCCAATGTCCATCAGTCGGATCATGCATAAATTGTGACAATTTATTGACTGTATAAGAAATGCAGGTAGAGTGAGTGACAAATACTGTAATTTGCCAAGGGTACACCGGTAACGCGTGGCCTCAGTAGGTGGAGAACCATTAGCTACTCGTAGTGGAACACTGGAACACATGGGAGTAGAAACACCTTTACAATCGTCTATATCCACTGACTAGGGTGTCATCAATATAGAAAAACACATAAATAGTTACTGCTTGAGTCTTCCAGACAAATAAAGAGGTGTCAGATTTTGTCCTGACAAAGCCAATTTGCAGCAGATATCCCCGCAGAGCATTATACCAAACCCGTGGGGCTTGTTTGAGGCCATAAATAGCCTTTTTCAGTTTGCAAACAGGAGTTGGGAATCGGGAATTAATAAATCCTCGGGGTTGAGACATAAAAACCTCTTCATCCAATTTTCCTAGTAGAAAAGCATTATTGACATCAAGTTGGTGGATTGGCCAGTTGTGTTGCACAACTATTGATAACACTTAGCGTATGGTTGTTGGTTTGAAAATGGGACTAAATGTCTCGTGAAAATCTAAATCGGGGAGTTGCGTGAACCCTTTTATAACTAGACGAGCCTTGAAACGGTATATAGAACCATTTACTTTTCTCTTGATCCTATACAACCATTTGTAGTCAACAACATTTTTGGATGGGTCTCGTGGTACGAGTTCCCTTGTCTGATTTCTTGTTAAAGCAACACACTCCACTTTCATCGCTTGTCTCCACTCTTCATGTTTGTCGGCTTGATTGAAAATTGCAGGCGTATGATTCAATTGGGCAAGGAAAGAGAGTCTTCTTTTTGGTTTGAAGATATTATTCTAGGACCTAGTGACAATTTGGTTTGAAGGCGGTGGGGAAATTGGCTCAGCAGGTATAGCAGGAGAGAGATCAACTGCTTGGTTTGAGGGATTGAAACTCGGATGGGATGGCAGGGGTGAAGGAGTGGGCAATTTTCTAGTTGTGGTTTTGCGTTGCTGATATGTAAGCAATGGTTTACGTGGAGTAGTTTTATGGAAAGAAGGAGGCGGAGGAAGTTGTGAAAAAGAAGGAGATGAGATTGGCATATTACCTGATGTTTTTGCAGCTATTAGTACTTGGCCGTTGTTGTTGGCGTGAGCATCATTAAGGGAAGAGGTGGTAGTGTTATAGTTGGACTCTACAGGTAGTGGAATAAGTGATGGAATAAAGAGAAGGGGACTTTGAGTTGTTGTTGGATTGTCCTTGTCAGATGCAACAATTTCCTAACTTAACTGGGAAATATATTTTCGTAAATGAATGAACATTTTTTAAAAAGGAAATTCATTTTCAAAAACTTGTACATCACGACTGACGAAAATTTTGGATTGAACGGGTCAAGACAAATATGAGCATGGTGAGTTTGAGAGTACCTAAATACACGTATGGGGTGGACCGGGGCTCAAGTTTATGTTTCGTATAAGGTTTAAGCCTAGGGTAACAAAGACAACCAAAAACTTTGAGGATGGTATAGTCAGGAGATCGACCAAATAATTTTTGGTAGGGAGACTCATTATTCAGGATAGGAGTGGGAAGTCGGCTAATAAGGTAGACAACATACTGACAGGCAAACGACCAAAGATCAAATGGTAAGGATGCTTCATGAAGAAGGGTTTTAGCGGTTTCAAGAATGTGACAATGTCTGCGTTCAGATATGGCAACACGTTGTGGTGTGTAGGGAGGTGAAATTAAGTGTTCAATGCCATGTTTCTGAAGATAGGTCTTAAGACTTATGAACTCACCACCGCCATCTGTATAAAGTGAAGAAATTTTCTACTAAATGATGAAACTTTGGAAATATTGATGCAACCTTACTTTTATGTTTAACGGTATACAACCAAGTATACTTGGTGTATTGGTAAAAAAAAATACAGTAATATAATTTCTTGTCAAGTGACAAAACAAGGGATGGTTCCCATAAATCACTGAAGATAATCTGTATAGGAGTATGACTAGATAAAGTGAGTCGTTAAAATGGCAAACGATGTGATTTATTAGAAGAACAAGCATTACAAAGCTTAAACTTTTCTTTTCTAGCAACAACGGGTAAAGAAAACTTCTGCAGAATAAAATGTGAAATCCTAAAGTGGGGATGACTCAATCGACAGTGCCAGAGTTGAAATGGGGCTTGTGTGGAAGCAATGTGAACAGATGGTATCTTGGATTGCAGATGAGGCCACTCATACAACCCATTTTTATTTCGGCCTTGTACCAGCGGCTTCAGAGTATGCAAATCCTTCACAACAAAAGTAAAAGGAAATAATTCAATAGATGTGAGGTTATCTCGGCAAAACTTAGCAACAAATAAGATTCTTTTTTATGGATGGAGCACACAGTGTGTCAAGAAGCTTAAAAGCAGTTTTGGATGCTTGAATTATAGTTGAACCAGTATGAGTAATAGGAATAGTTTTACCGTCACACATAGAGATTTCTTTAGTTCCAGTATACTCTTGAAGGTTGTGAGGTTCAGAAGTCACATGGTGAGTTACTCCAGAGTCGAGAACCCAAGAGTTTCCAGATGATTGCTGTCCAGATGCAAAGTGAGCCTTAGCTTCAAAATGATTGTGTGACTTAGAGTTACAAACATCAGCCGTGTGACCAAACTTTTGGCACAATTGGCATTTGACAGATTGCTTGGATAGTCTCCTATTTTGCTGATTGTTGGAATTCCATTCGCGAGATTGCGATGCTTTCCATGGTTGATTGTTAAAGTGAGTCTTGTTCCCATTGAATTGTGGAGGCGTGTGGGACTTCTGGGCAACCACAACTATGATCATAGAGGATGGTTTTTCCTGATATTGATGTTTTAGGAACAACTCATGATCTGTGAGCTTGTGAAGTAATTCTTCAAAGCTTAAAGAAGAGTCTCGTGCGCGTATTGCAGCAGAGATTTCACAGTACTCAAGTTCAAGGCCACTTAGAATTTTGACAATAAGTTCATCGTCATTGACGGGTGAACCAGCAACTTTGAAAGCATCTGAAAGAGAACGAACTTCCTGTAAGTATTCTGCAATGGTTTTGGAAGCCTTCTTGGTATTTTGCAACTGATCTCGCAGGCTAAAGATGCGTGTATGGCTTTTGTTGGCGTACATTGTGTGAAGGAGTTCCCATGCTTTGTTAGCAGATGGTGCTGCTGCAACAGTTAGAGTAATTGTCGGATCGACAGATGCCATCATTGCTTGTTGGATTAATTGATCTTGAGAGAACCAAATCTGATACTTGGAATTTACTACAATGAGATCGTTTTGGGTAATAATAGGTGATGGAGCAGTGGTGGTTCCATTAAGATGTCCCATGAGTTGATGTCCATTTAGTAGCATTACAAGTTGCGCTTTCCAAATGGAGAAATTGAGGTTACCATGTAGTTTAATAGGTAACTGAGCAACCGGGCTAAATTGTACCACATGAGTGGTGGCAGAAACTGCTGGCAGTATTAGCATCAGTAATTGGAGCCATATATAAGAAAGCTTAAAGGCAATGAAATGGATCTAACTCGGTGGAGCTTATGGAGGCTCGGATACCATATAAATGTTGAGATTAGAAGGAGGTCAAATTATGATTTTATTGAAATCTGCCAGCTATCTTAAATACATAAACTACAACTAACTTAAGCTAAACTGTAGGCCACTTGGCCTACTGTAGGCAACTACTCCTAGATATGCTCCACATCAGGAGACTTAGTCAATGTATAATAAAACAATAAATGAGATAAATAAAATAATATCCTATGACTTGGTCAAAAGCAAGCTGAAACTTAAGATACGTTAATATATCCGACCCCACCTTTCCTTAGCGGTTCAAAATTTTGCATCTTTCTAATTCAGTCTATTCTTTTAGAAATGTATATTAACGTAAATGACTTTCTTTTATCACAAGACTTGTTGAAATAAACCTAGAATAATAAGGAACTGGGTTCCTTAAGTTGCACGTCATTATCGGCTCAAACCAATTTGGCTAGTACATCAAGTCATCTCAATTAATACTTCATTACACTTAACTCATCATATGATTTACACAATTATTAAGTTGTCAGTCAAGAAAAATAAAGCATAATCAACTGTACAATAGATCATAAAACACATTTGTATCTATTAAAAATATCAAATTACTATTCCAGGGTCATCTGACTAAATGTTACTGATGTACCGTGAGTTTACGGTACTATTGATACATTTCACTTAGGATTTGTGAATGTCTAAGGCATTTTTGTGTTAGTTTTATGTATTTTTTGTTATAATTTCAAGAAATAAACTCAGGCGTGAAAAGATGAAGATGTAGCTGAGGCAAGTGCTGAAAAGAGTCACCTACGGAGGCACTTACGAACCGTAGGATGAGTGACGCCCCGCAGATAAGGGTCGTGGGATGACCAGGCATGGCAAGATTGAAGCTCATGGAGATCTGCCCAAGTATGGAACCACGATGGGGAATGACGGATCGTCGAATAACTTACTGTCCGTCCTGCAGCTCCGTAGAAGTGATCAGAGGAGTGATTCCAGTACCTGAGTTGAAATAATCTAAGTATCGAGCGACGAAGGTGACTGACGGTCCGTCGTCTCACTGATAGACCGTGCTGTTGGTTCGTGGAAGCTGACTGAGAGAGGTGGATTTGTGAAGATTTTAAAACGGCTAAGTATAGAGCCATGAAAGAGACCTACGGACCATCATTCGACTTACGGACCAAAGGTCAGCCTCGTGGAATGGAGACGCGTCTTGCAGTTTTATTTCCTTATTTTGTTTCCCTTTTATTTTAGGATTTGTTTTCTATAAATAGGGTATGTAAACCTCATTTTTGGGGGTTAGATTTTATTACTTTTATTCTAGTTCTTGACTTGGGATATTAACTTGCAACTTTAGCAATTCTTAATTTCCTAAGTTCGTTTTGAAGATTTTGGTGTTGCAATTCAAGTTGAATTTCTGGGTTTATTCTTCTTCTTACGTAAGTTCATAATTCTTTCATCTAGAACAATGAATTGTGTACATATGATTATGGGTAGCTAAACTCCACAGCTAGGGTTGTGGGAACCATGAGCGATTAACAAAGTATGAATAGTAAATAAGCAATTCTTGAATAGTGTTTTGCATGTATTGTTAATTCTTTTGTTTAAAAGTCTTTTTAACGGTGCGCAACGTTAGAACTCGCCTTGTTGCTACTTGCCGGACCAAAGAGGTAATCAACAAGAAAAGAATTATTAACATAGATTTAGTGTGATACTATCTAATAGTTTAGTGTTGATTGGTGCGAAGTAATAACTAAGCCAAACAACGATATGATGTCTAATATGAGGTAAATGTAAGGGTTAGTAAATTATACACACGTAGTCGGACCAAGGTGCGGGGTGAAATTCTCTAGATGTCGGACTAAGGATTTAGAGATACCTAACTTATCACCTTGCATGTAGTAAACTAGGAAATGATTGCTATTACTAGGATTACTGCGTTATGAGCTTGTGGGGAACACGTATACCCTAGTTAATTCTCTCATCTTGATAACAACAAAATTGACTTTTGTTTACTGATTACTTACTGAATTCTTACAATTTGTTTCACAAATGCCCCCCTTTAATTACTTGTTTCTGGAAGTAATTTGACTAAACGAATATAATTGTTGGTTAAAGTTAAGTCTAGACTATTTTCCTCGTGGGATCGACCCCAACCTACAAGTTGGGTTACTTACTTGATAACGATCGCTTATGCTTCTTTAGGGAGGTGTAATTTGAGCGGCTGCTGGGGAATTTGGCTTTTAGATTTATTTTAACTACATTATTGAACTTTAGTCAAATATTACCTAATTTTTCTTTTTCTTTTTGTTTTTGTCTCTCTTAGGTTCTGACTCTAGTGTATGCCAAGTACACGGAGCCAGGGTGAACCACTTACTCCTTACGATCCAAAGTTGAACTGAACTTTACGAAGAATGAACAATCAAGGAGTTCAAGTTAATCCTATTGGAGGTAATCTAGGTGATGAAGTTGAGTTGCAACCTCCGAGGGTAGTTGGTGGAGACAACCATGTTCTAGCTGAAAATCAACTGGGAGATGCAGTGAGGGTGCATGGTCGACCAGGCCCACAACTGCATGAAAACTATAGGGGCAACGCCAATATTGTTGATTCTGATGAACCTCGTGTCCTACCCCCTTTGCCTCCAGGGCACATATTTGTAGTGACCAGTAGCTTGGTGCAGATGCTTACAACAAGAGGCTTGTTCTCGGGGTTGACATCGGATGACCCACATGCTCACATAGACAAGCTAAGGGTGGTTTGCAAGAGCTGTGTAGGTCGACCAGACTTAGATATAGATGTTATCGGATTGCGAGTGTTCCCTCTATCACTGACAGGTGATGTTGCTGTATGGTTCACTGAGCTTCCTTATAACTCAATCTATACATGGAACCAACTGAAGGATGTGTTCTTAGCAAGGTATTATCCAGTGTCCAAGAAGCTCAATCACAAAGATAAATTCAACAATTTTGTGGCATTACCTGGAGAGTCTGAGAATAGCTCTTGGGATAGGTTCACTGCGTTCATAAGAGGTGTCCCGAATCACTGTATTGATGATGAGTCACTGAAGGAATATTTCTATTGAAGTCAGGATGACAACAATAAAGTAGTGCTTGATACTATTGCTGGAGGTTCATATGGTGAGTGCACATACGCACAGATTGCAGAAAAATTGGAGAAGATCTGTCGCAACAATAAAGCATGGAGCACTAGGAGGTCGGATACTGGGAGAAACACGTTTGCCGTTCATGCTACAAAAAACCAGTCTGCGGATGAGATTCGTGAGGAGTTGGCTCAGATGAGGGCCAAGTTGGGGTTGGTATTGAAGCATGTGAGCGGAGGTGCGGAAAAGATAAATGCTGTGAACTATTTGACTAGAACTCCACCACCTGTTGAAGAGTGTTGCTATGAAGAGGATGCTTATGCGGTGAATGATCATACGGGGGGCTTCCGACCAAACCCCCAAAAATCCAACATGGAAAATTGGCCCCAAGGTCAAGGAAACTAAGGTCGGAACTATGACAATTACAACCGAGAGGGTCATATGTCCGGGATGGGAACTTCAATCGCGACAACAACTACAACCGGAACAACTATGGCAACATAAACGACCGGGTTGGACCTTATGTTCCCCCTCAAAATCGAGAATCTGGTACTAGGGAAGCTGGAGGAAATATGGCGCGTATTGAAGATATGATGCAGAATATGATGAGATGGTTTGATGCAACTGATGAGAATGTGAAGGAGATGAGAAACGACTTATATGGTATTGGTCAAAAAGTTGATGCCCATGCAGTGTCAATAAAGCATCTAGAGCAGCAGATGACTCAGTTGTCTACTACAATGAACCCACGTCAACCTGACACTCTTACTAGCAACACCATCCAGAATCCAAAAAATGATGGTCATTGTATGGCAGTTACTATTCGAGGGGGTAAGCAAACCATGGATCCACCTATGCCATCTGTGGTGGATGTTGAGATTAGAAAAGAAGATGATGTGGTAGAGGTTAGAGAAGAGTCTGAGAATGCGACAGAGAAAGAAGCAGAGATATCTCAGAAAGTGGTCCCCATACCTAGACCTCCACCACCTTTTCCACAGAGGTTAGTGAAAAAGACTGAAAATGGTAAATATCGCAGGTTTATTACTATGTTAAAGCAGCTTTCCATCAACGTTCCATTAATAGAAGCCTTGGAGCTAATGCCTGGGTATGCGAAGTTTATGAAAGATATGGTGACAAAGAAAAGGTCTGTGAGTTTTGGAGATGATGATAGATTGCAATATTATAGCGCTATCGCTACAAGGGCTCTTGTGCAGAAGAATGAAGATCCTGTTGCTTTCACGATTCCATGTACTATAGGGTTGTTACACTTTGCTAAGGCATTGTGTGATCTTGATGCTAGCATCAACCTCATGCCATTGTCTATATATAAGAAATTGAGTCTAGGGGATCCAAAGCCTACTACGATGTGGTTACTTATGGCCGATCGAACCATAAAAAAGGCCCATTGGTGTACTCCATGATATGTTAGTGAAAGTGGAGTAGTTCATCTTTTCGGTGGATTTTGTGATTCTTGACTGTGAGGTTGATTTTGAGGTTTCCATCATCCTTGGGAGACCATTCCTTGCCACATGTCGTGCGTTGGTTGATATGGAGAAGGGGAAAATGAAGTTTAGACTGAACAATGAAGAAACAACTTTCAATATTTGTAGGTCCATGAAGTAGAGTGGTGAGCTCCAAACAGTATCTGCTATACTTACAGAGTTGAGAGTGGAATAGAAGTGCAAATTAAAGAGCGACTGGGTGTTGAGGCACTAGCAACAGTTATGATGAATTTCTATAGTGATGGTATTGAAGAGTACGATGAGTTGGTTGCTGCACTCGATAGGTGCGAATATCGGTCAAAACCAAAGAAGTATGAGTTAGACATGAAGAATCGTGAGTCTCCACCCGTGAGACCATCTAATTTGGAGGCACCAAAATTGGATCTTAAGGTTCTACCACCGCATCTGAGGTATGTATTCTTGGGTAGAGATAATACTCTGCCGGTCATCATTGCGACAGATTTAAATGTGAGACAAGTAGAGTTCTTGGTGACTGGTTTAAATAGGTTCAAAAGAGCTATTGGGTGGATTATTGCGGATATTATTAGGATTCCTCCAGGTATTTATTCCCACAAAATCCAACTCATGCCAGATTACAAACCTAGTATTGAGCACCAAATAAGATTAAATCTGCCTATGCAAGAGGTAGTTAAAAGGAGATCATCAAGTGGTTGGATGCTGGAGTTATCTATCCCATTGCAGATAGTAGTTGGGTATGTCTTGTTCAACGTGTGCCCAAGAAAGGTAGGATAATTGTGGTTCCTAATGAGAGAAACGAGCTTGTTCCGATGCAGCCCGTGACTGGATGGAGAGTCTGCATGGACTATCGGAAGCTAAATTCTTGGACAGAAAATGACCATTTCCCTATGCCATTCATGGATCGGATGTTGGATAGACTTGCTGGTAAGTGTTGGTATTGTTTTCTTGATGGTTATTCGGGCTACAATCAGATTTCTATAGCTCCGGAGGACCAAGAGAAGACCACCTTCATTTGCCCTTATGGGACTTTTGCCTTCAAACGGATCCCCTTAGGGTTGTGCAATGTTCCATCGAACTTCCAGTGTTGTATGATGTCGATATTCTTTGATATGGTGGAGGATACTATTGAGGTATTTATGGATGATTTCTCTGTGGTAGGTGACTCTTTTGATCGATGTCTGAATCATTTGGCTGAGGTGCTTAAAAGGTGTGAAGATTACAATCTGGTGCTGAATTGGGAAAAGTGCCACTTTATGGTGAAAGAAGGGATAGTTCTAGGTCGTCGAATTTCTGAGAAGGGCATTGATGTAGATAAAGCGAAAGTTGAGGTAATAGAAAAACTTTCTCCACCTATCTCTGTAAAAGGTGTTAGGAGTTTTCTTGGGCATGCATGTTTTTTAGGAGGTTCATCAAAGATTTCTCAAATATTGCACATCCTTTGTGCAAACTGCTCGAGAAGGAGTGTAAGTTCCATTTTGATGATGCTTGTCTCAGAGCATTTGGAGAGTTTAAGGAGAAGTTAGTCACTGCACCTATCATTATTTCACCGGATTGGGGACAACCATTTGAGGTAATGTGTGATGCGAGTGGAGTAGCGCTTGGTGTGGTATTGGGACAAAGGCGAGAGAAAATTCTCCATCTTATTTACTATGCTAGCAAAGCTCTAAATGTGGCCTAGAAGAATTATACTGTGACTGAACAAGAGCTTTTTGCGGTGGTTTTCACATTCGAAATTTTTTGATCCTACCTGCTTGGTACTAAGGTCATAGTGCATACTGACCATTCTGCATTAAGGTATTTGATGGCAAAGAAGAATGTAAAATCGAGGTTGATTAGATGGGTATTGTTGCTGCAAGAGTTTGATTTTGTGGTAAAAGATTAAAAGGGGACCGAAAATCAAGTTGTCGATCACTTGTCCAGATTAGAGGAAGAGTCTATGCTAAAGCTTGGTGATAGGGCTGAAATTAATGATACTTTTCCAGATGAATAGGTATTGGCAGCTTCTCATGATCTGATTCCTTGGTTCCCAAACTTTGCTAATTATTTGGCAAGTGATTTGGTCCCCCCGGACTTGTCTTTTCACCAAAGGAAAAAGTTTATGAATGATGTGAAGAAATTCTTTTGGGATGAGCCTTACTTCTATAATAGTTGTGCTGATGGGATTATTCGTCGCTGCGTGCCCGAGGTTGAGATGTTGAGTGTACTTGAAGCGTGCATTTCATCGCCTGTTGGTGGGCATCATAGTGGTATTCGGACTGCGCATAAGATTTTGCAATGTGGGTGCTACTGGCCTACCATCCACCAAGATACTCATGATTTCGCCAAGTCTTGTGATCATTTCCAAAGAGAATGAGGGATTTCAAAGAGGCAAGAGCTTCATATGAATCCTATATTGTTGATAGAGTTGTTTGATGTATGTGACATTGATTTTATGGGTCCATTTGTGAGTTCACATGGGATGAAGTATATTCTTGTTGTGGTTGATTATGTATCAGTGATGGAGGTTCCCACTTTTGTAATAAGTTGTTCAAGGCACTACTTGAGAAGTATGGTGTCCGCCACAATGTAACCACTCCTTACCATCCACAGACTAGCGGGCAAGTTGAAGTGTCCAATAGAGAGATAAAACAGATTTTTGCGAAGACTGTGAATGCTAATAGAATGGATTGGTCAAGGAAGCTTGATGATGCTCTATGGGCTTATCACACTGCATACAAGACCCCCAATAGGAATGTCTCCTGACCAACTTGTATATGGGAAGTCTTGCCATTTACCGGTAGAGCTAGAGCATAAGGCTTTGTAGGCTATGAAGAAGCTAAATTTGGATTGGGGCGCCGCATCTAAACAAAGAATGAATGACTTGAATATGCTTGATGAGTTTCGCTTAAAAGCTTATGAAAGTTCAGCCTTGTACAAGGAGAAGATGAAGAGGCATCATGATCAAAGAATTGAAAAACAAGAATTTGTTGTGGGTGATCTTGTGCTTCTATTCAACTCTCGGTTGCGCTTATTTTCGGGCAAACTCAAATCCAAATGGACCGGGTCATTTTTTCTCACAAAAGTGCTCCCCCATGGAGCGGTTGAGCTTGAGAACAGTGAAGGAACAAGGTTCATGGTTAATAGGCAAAGGATCAAGATCTATTTGGGAAACGCAGAAAGTGTGCAAGAAGTTGTTGAGGCCTATAATCTTGATGAAGTTTGAGTAATCAAAAGGCCTGCGTTGTGCCGCGACGTTAAATTAAGCGCTGCTTGGGAGGCAGCCCAAGATGTAAAATCTAGCCAACAATAGGTCGTTTAGTAGTTGCTCCTATGTACTTATTTAGACAGTTGTTTTAGTTTTGTTTTAGTATTGGCTAGACATAACATAGGGTCCGTGTCTAAAAATTGTCCAAAAAATGTAAAAATAAA
The DNA here is from genome assembly GCA_029582485.1 of Solanum tarapatanum. Taxonomy (NCBI): domain Eukaryota; kingdom Viridiplantae; phylum Streptophyta; class Magnoliopsida; order Solanales; family Solanaceae; genus Solanum; species Solanum tarapatanum. The sequence continues at coordinate 16,410 of JAJOOB010008185.1, forward strand.
AGGGTAATGGTTGCTACATGTGCAGGGGCGAAAAACAATATCTGTAGAAAAAAAAATTATCTGGTGCAGCGGTCTACGGACCCCATCGACGGTCCGTCGTTCACTCAACCGACCGTGAATGGCGTCCGTAGACCCCAGGTAAGTCCCTAAATTTTTCTAAGTGTTGAGGTGATCTACGATCTCGACCTATGGACAGTAAATCGACCTACGGACCGTAAGCGGGGTCTCGTGGGTCGAAACCCTAGTCTGCCCGACCCGACCCGGACTTTCTCTATTTAAAAACCCCAAAGTTTAAAACATTTCCCACTCTTTTCAAAACCCTCATCCGAACCCCCATACCCCAAAATCCACAAACTTACTCCCTCACACCACCCTCTATCAGATCTCCCAATGAAATTCACCTCCAACATCCACATACTCACAACCTTCCCATCTTTCCTGAAAATTCCCATCATCAAGAGAGTCTGGTGTCCGGGTACGGTACAACGTTGGGCCAAAATCAGTCAGAGTCAGTCTCGGCAGGAAATCACACCACTTCTCATTTCTTGTAAGGTAACTGACTGTCCCCTCACTTTGAATTACGATTCATAGCTTGAATAAGGTAAGTCAGGAGTGGGTCTTGACCTTGGGTAGCTAATCATCCCTAAATACATGTTAAATATGAATTTTAGACTCCCTTGGGACGATGGTTAGTGATTATAGGTAATTCTAACTTAAAACCAGTAGAACTATGAGTCTAAATGTAAGTTCCGACTTAGGGTTTCACAACTTGTATGAATGGCGTGCTTAACTGAATTATTGGACCCCCAAGAATGACGAACTAGCATGTGGGGTGTTGAAATGCATGATTAGACTTGCTTAGTGTTGTTGTTGATCCTCTTGTATGTCTAAATAATAAGCACTGATGCATAAAATTGGCCAAGACCCACCCACGAGACCCCATCCATGGACCGTTGTTCAGTCGACGAACCATTGATCAGGTCCGTGGCAGGGGCACTTAGGAAATTTCCCAAGTGTGACACGATGGAGGTGGACTACGGTCCGTGGAATGACCCATGGACCGTTCTGCATCTCCGCCGTTTCCATTTGAGACTATGCCCTGGTTATTTCTGACTTACGGAGCAGGTCCACGGACCATAGGGTGACCTACGGACCGTCGGTTCCCTCCGTCGGTTACCACTGTAACTTACTGTAATTTGTTTTTGTCCTTCTTGACTTCGTTTGTTTATGGTTCTTAAATTCTTTCCACCATGTTTAGTGTTAGTGTTGGGTACTAACATCTCCTCCGCAGGTACCATGATACCAAATAAGAAAGTCATCATCAACATGGGCAGGTTAAAATTAGTGGCGCCGACCTTACGATTTATCGATGAGGATACCGACAGGCAACGTGACCCAAATTACTCACTCACACATGCCTGGACCACTCAGAACCAGTCCAAGAAGGTGCTTCTCGACGTAGTCACTCCCTCCCAGTCTAATGAGGAGGATACACTGATCGGGTCACTAACTAGGTCTGGGTCTGGGTCCGCCACCGATTCAAGTACACATGAAACGGCTACCTCGTTTGATAAGGCATCTAGCTCCGACGGGATTCACGTCCCTCAAAATGACCAACCGGATCCTGTAGATGGAGAGCCGAACATGTAGTACATCGATGGGCAGTGGCAGATTTACCGTGACGCCAAGGAAAAGATGGCCCGTACAATTACGGAGGAGCGCAAAGTTCTCACCGGGAGCCTCCACACTATGCCAGATATCCACCAGCTTTTCCAAAGGTACAAGTGCAAGTGGATGGCTCGTGATCCGGGTACTTATTGCGAGGAGATTGTGCGGGAGCTTTACGCTTCCTATGCTGCCACTCTCTGAGGAAAAATTCACAAGAACGCGAAGCCTGCATCACAAGACCCCTTCACATCCATCATGGTCCGAGGTGTCTCGGTGAACTTATCCCACACCACTATCAACCGGTTCCTTTATGGCCCTAACCCTCACCACACATGGGCGGACTCCACCATTGAATTTGACTATCGATGGGAAATTTTGCGGACATGAGACTTTGGCCGAAATGCGGATAAAAAAGAGGCGATTATATCAAGGCTAGCTCGGCATCTTGCTTTGGATGGAGAGAGAGAGGAATGGGTTGCTGCGCCTAGGTTAGGTATTCGGAAGGCCACCCTCACTTTGGCAGCCAAGTTCTTTTGGCTATTGGTCCGAAATAGTTTGTCACCAACAATGGCCGATAATATAGTCACATGAGATAGAACGGTCATGGTGGCTGTGCTGGTTGCCGGATTGGATATGAATTTCCCCCGCCTACTACTGGGAGAATTGCATGAGAGGGCTTTCAAGACCACCACCACCTACCATTTCCCCAGTATGATCTTTCAGCTTTGTAGGGATGCAGGAGTGCCTATTTGGCACTGTGATAAATTGGTGTATGCGATTGGGACCCTTGACATTAGGTTGATTCAGGATGACGCGAATGTGGTAGCACTCCGCAGAGGGCCTCGAGTCGATGTACCTATGGGCGAGGATCTGATACACACTGTGGGGCAGATGCAGGGAGATGGGCCCCCCACTGTAGATCCGCCTGAAGAGCACCCATCTTCCTCTTCTCAGACGGCTAGCCAGGCCTCAGCTCATCTCGAGCCATCCCACTCTCCGGAACGACTATGATACCATTGGCTCGAGTCCAAAAGTTGAAGGGTCAGATGGCCACCTTGCTACACCACATTAAGCCCTGGATGCGGAAGTTGATTGCTGAGTCCGAAGAGAGAGTAGAGAAGAGGATGGAGGCGAAAACTAACCAAAAGGTCCAAGCAGTTCATAAGCGGGTCGATGCCTTCACGTTGAGAGTTCTAGAGAGGCCAACTCCTACTACTGATATGTCCTCTTTCCGTACCAAGCTAACTAGTCACCGGTCCGATGTTGACGCCATCCTGGCCATACCAACTATTGAGCCACATGCTGCATCCTCTGCATTAGGCGATGATACAGTCCTGGGTACACTATTTAGTGGAGATGATGTGGAGGAGCAGCCCGAGACTGCAAGTGCCTGCAGTAAGAGGCACTGATCTAGTCATAAAACTGAGCTCACGGAGAAGGAAAAGGCTAGTAAAAGGTAGTGCATGCAGGAGAAGAAGGCACGGAAAGTCTCCATAATAGATGAGCAGCTGAGGCAACAGAGGACCCATGAGATGATTGCTGGGGAGTCGAGTTCTATGCCCGTGAGGATTGATGTGAGCACTACTGAGGGTGCAGTTACAGTGACAGATAGCACTACTGATGGTGCTGTCCTTGTTGAGGTGGGCACTATTGAGGGTGACCCGAGTGTTTATTTAGCGGGCTCCGGGAAACCGGACCCACCCGCTTGTTGATGGTTCGTCGGCGCTATGCACTACAGGTTTGCTTCACCCATATCCATTATTTTTTACTATTTTTTTGTGTGCATTAGGGACAAGTGCACCTATTATTTTTGTTGGGGGTGGGGTAAATGGATTGTGAGTGATAGGGTGATGTCTGAGTAACCAACTCATAATCCTCTCTTGGGGTTTTCTTGCCTTTGTTCTTTTTCCCCAAGAGCCTGTTTAATTTTTGTTGAACCGGCATGTGTTAGGATCGTATGTGTAGAAGCATGAAAAAAAAGTATGATGGCTTATGAAAAATGACACTCGTCCAAATTTTGTGATATGTGCTAGAATTTGTAGGCTAGATAAGTTGAATGTGTCGGCTCTGAGTACGACATGATAATGAACCAACTTAATGGCATGCCTTAAGCTAAAACTTGAACTGGGTAATCTAATAATCTGATAATGAAACTATGTGCCAAGAGTGTGTGAGAATAGTTGATTGTTCAAAAGTTTTGTGCCAATCTAGAACTTGCCGGTTAGTCCTGCTAAGATAATTTACTCTATAGGCTAGGAAGTGATCATAGGCCCATGTTCTGATAAGTCCACAAATTGCCTAAAAGAAGAATCCAACCAAATGAAATAAATGCTCCCTTTGATCCAAATGCTTTGAGCCTAAATTAGACCATTTCTTTCTAAACCCTGAACTCACCTTCCCATAATCTACTATGTTGGCCCCAGTCCCTCCTTGGACATGTGCACTTCGACTTAGGCCAATTGAGGGTGGCTGATGTAAAGAGTAACCTCAATCTTGGCCCTGATCCGACATCGGGTATTGTGCACCTCAACCAATGGAAAATCCATAAGTTGAGGGTGGCTATGAAAGAGAAAACCAAAAGAAAAACGGGTATAAAAAGATTTTGATGTTGAAAAAGATAAAAAGAAAACAGAAGAAAAGATTTGGCTTGTAGAAAGCTAAAGAAAGGAATAAAACGCAAAAAAAGAAGATCAAAGTGAAAAATAAAGAGCTACAAAGTCTAAAGTCACATCCATGGTTGAAGACAATCAAGGGAAAGAAGGTAAAATGGTAGGATGTCAAAAATAGGGCAAAATGAGGTTGAAAGCCTAGTGTAATGTCAAGGAGGGCAGAAAGTCACTAAGAAGTACCAAAATATACCACACCTGACCCCGAGCCTACGCTACAAGCCAAGAAAGTCCTATAGTGATCCTAGAATCTAGTTTGGAGAGTCAAAGTAGTGAAAATAAGGGCAAGCCTTTGGTATTGAGCACTAATTGTACTTGAAGTTACTTCTGAGCGTGAGTGTTGAACGAATCCTTGAACTCAAATTCATATTCATTGTGTGAAAAGAGGGATTTCGTTTGAAGTAAGAGCACTAGTTACATTGTCGGAAAATTGGTACCTTAGTGATAGTAAAATAGTATATGTTGTGTGTTGGTTGGTCGATCTTTGTCATGTTTTGATCCGCACAAGTTAGCTTATTGAGTCTAAGAGAACAAAGTCGCACTCAAAGTAAGAGTCGGGATGAAGATCCATATGGTTGCTTGGGCTTAAATTGTTTGCTTTTGTACGAGTGTCGTTTAGAGTCATAATGTGTTGCTTGAGGACATACAACGATTTTAAGTTGAGGGTGTTGATGTACCGTGAGTTTTACGATACTATTGATACGTTTCACTTAGGATTTGTGAATGTCTAAGGCATTTTTGTGTTCGTTTTATGTTTTTTTTGTTATAATTTCAGGAAATAAACTCAGGCGTGAAAATATGAAGATGTAGCTGAGGCAAGTGGTGAAAAAAAGTCACATACGGAGGCACCTACGGTCCATAGGATGAGTGACGCCCCGTAGATAAGGGTCGTGGGATGACCAGGCATGGCAATATTGAAGCTCATGGAGATATGCCCAAGTGTGGAACCACGGTGGGGACTAACGGACCGTTGAATGACATACGGTCCGTCCTGCAGCTCCGTAGAAGTGATCAGAGGAGTGGTTCCAGTACCTGAGTTGAAATAATCTAAGTATAGAGCGACGAAGGTGACTGACGGTCTATCGTCTCACTAACGGACCGTGTTGCTGGTTCGTGGAAGCTGACTGAGAGAGGTGGATTTGTGAAGATTTCAAATCAGCTAAGTATGGAGCCATGGAAGAGACCTATGGATCGTCATTCAAATTACGGACTGTAGGTCAGCCTCGTGGAATGGAGATGCGTCCTGCAGTTTTCTTTTCTTATTTTGTTTCCCTTTTATTTTAGGATTTGTTTTCTATAAATAGGGTATGTAAACCTCATTTTTGGGGGTTAGATTTTATTGCTTTTATTCCAGTTCTTGACTTGGGATATTAACTTGCAACTTTAGCAATTCTTAATTTCCTAAGTTCGTTTTGAAGATTTTGGTGTTGCGATTCAAGTTGAATTTCTGGGTTTATTATTCTTCTTACGTAAGTTCATAATTCTTTCATCTAAAACAATGAATTGTGTTCATATGATTATGGATAACTAAACTCCACAACTAGGGTTGTGGGAACCATGAGTGATTAACAAAGTATGAATAGTAAATAAGCAATTCTTGAATAGTGTTTTGCATGCATTGATAATTCTTTCGTTTAAAAGTCTTTTTAATGGTGCGCAACGTTAGAACTCGCCTTGTTACTACTTGCCGGACCAAAGAGGTAATCAACAAGAAAAGAATTATTAACATAGATTTAGTGTGATACTATTTAATAGTCTAGTGTTGATTGGTGCGAAGTAATAACTAAGCCAAACATCGATGTGATGTCTAAGGTGCGGGGTGAAATTCTCTAGATGCTTGACCAAGGATTTAGAGATACCTAGCTTATCACTTTGCATGTAGTACACTAGGAAAGGACTGCTATTACTAGGATTACTGCGTTATGAGCTTGTGGGGAACACGTATACCCTAGTTAATTCTCTCATCTTGATAACAACCAAAATTAACTTTTGTTTACTGATTACTTACTGAATTCTTACAATTTGTTTCACAAATCCCCCCTTTAATTACTTGTTTCTGGAAGTAATTTGACTAAACGAATATAATTGTTGGTTAAAGTTAAGTCTAGACCATTTTCCTCGTGGGATCGATCCCAACCTACAAGTTGGGTTCTTTACTTGATAACGATCGCTTATGTTTCTTTAGGGAGGTGTAATTTGAGCGTATCATTAACCACAGTCAACTCAAAACTTAAGAAAACTAGAGATCTACCAAAGATCTAATATACCATTGAAAGACTCGAGAATCGTGTCGAACCTCCAACTAGGCCATATATAACCCTCTAAATCTAGTGGAATCATTAAAATTTGTATTCAGCCTTATCAATCTCAAATATTGACAATGGTAAAAAATTTCAAGTTATCAAACATCCTCAAAATGTATACAATCATATCAAAAATTGCGCCGCCCATCCGCCAAGTTATAAACAGCTTACCACAACTATGAGGATGGTTAAATAGGGGAAAGAGGCAAAAATCACAAAATAACTTTGAGAGTTGTTACATATTGTTTCTCTTTTATATGTTGTTTCACTTTTGTTCAAATATAGTTTAGTAATTTTATATGTTTGTGTTTATGTATTAATTAAAAATAATGATAGAAGACTTTGCGGATCCAACATTACAAGAATCATTATTTTTCTTTTATTGATATTACCAATTAATATTCCTTCCAGTTCATCATAATAGATATGAATTCGTCAAAGTAACTTTTCAAGTTATCCTTAATAAAGACTTTTATATTCTAGGTGTTTTGATGATCCTCACAAATGAAGGGACCTGGTCCCTGGCAGAGTTCTCTCCATTAGATGCATAATGGGGTACAACTGTAAAGTTGTCCCGTCAGTCAGTGGTTGGTGAGGCGCCAGCATACCGAACCAATCAGAATGGACCAGGGTCTTTGTCCAACGGGTAATAACTCTTTATGATTGATATTTTCAACATGAAAAACACCATGTTAAAGTCATTCATTCAAAGGAGGAAGTCAGCCAGCAGGCCTTTTTAGGAACTCCCAAAGAATATTGCAAGGGACTTGGTCCCTGCAAGACTGCGATATGAAAAGGTGACAAGACAAACGTCAGAAAAGCTGTCTCCTCTAATGTGGTAGGTGAACAACATTTCTGAACAACATGCTTTCAACCAATAAGGTCGTCTCAAGGAGTTTGTGTGTGTTTTATATAGTCTCCTCACCAAAACACAAATAGAAGATTTTGGCAAACAAAAACTCACAAGCTTAAAAGGAAAAAGCCATCTTCAAGGAAGAACAATACTCATACTCAACAAAAGGATCTAAAAAAGTGGTGAAGCATCTTTGTTGAGTTTGAGTTTTGTGTCTAACATTTTATAGGTTTTTGCATCTTGAAAATTCTCAAGAATACAAGCAAAGACCATCTTAGTGAAGTATTCTTCGGCAAGCACAACAAGGACCTGATCGAGCAACAAGCGTTAGAGTGTGTCTTAGAAGTTATACTTCTGTCCTTATATTGTAAATCTGTTCTTAATCTATAAAGGATTCAGATCTTTTATGTCAGTTTCTAAAAGTCTAAGTCAGTTAAGGTTGCCTGATTTAGTGGGCAACATGGTTGTTGCTTAGTTAAATTCTAAGTTATCTAGGGTTAGATAACTTAGTGGGCAGTGTTGTATCTGCTTAGTTGAATTCTAAATCATTTAAGAGTTACGTGGTTTAGTGGGCAACATTGTTGTTGCGTAGTAAAAGTTAAAATCGTCCAGAGGGTAGTGGTTTAGTGGGCAACCTATGTGTTGCTTAGTTGAAGTCTAAGTGGTCTAGTGGTGATAGTTTAGTGGGCCATGTGGTATCTGCTTAGGCTCTTCAAGTAATAGATTTATTACTTGGTTGTGAGATTAATAACTTCTTCTCACGTTGGCTGTAATTGTGGTTCACTTTTTCTTAAAGAAGATTAGTGAAACAGTTGAAAATTATGTGAGACAGGTCGTGGTTTTACTCCCTTGAGCAAGGAGGTTTCCACGTAAAATTGTTGTGTAAATTTTACCTTCAGATATTTACTTTCTGCACTTATTTCAGCTATTGTTCTTACTGAGTCAAGGGACATGGTTTGTAGATGTATAATGTATGCTGACTAATGCCTTTGCTTACATTGTGTTCTTACTGTGTCAAGGGACCTGGTCCATTGATTCTTAGTGGACGCTTATATGCTATCAATTGGTATCAGAGCAGGTTCTCTCTAGCTGGTTAACACCAAGAGAGATTCATGTGGAAAGATGGTTGCTCCACTGAACAGAAATCAAAAAGTGTCAGAAAGAGTTGAAGAAAGACAAGTCTCTAGGTTTCAAGGTGATATCTGGTGAAACTTTTGTTGAAGATGCGGACATGACATACCTCACGAGAATGTTTCAAAAAATAGTGAGGCAACATAGAGGTTTACGAAAGGCCAGAAACTCAATTAGAGCTGCAAATGCAAACTACCTATGCCACAAGTGTGGAAAGCCAGGGAATTTCATCAGAGATTACCCCATGCATAAGGTTGAAGCCAAAGAGTATCAAAGACCTGGAGGAGAGAAAGACATAAAAAGGGACTCGGTCCCTGATAAGAAAGCAAGAAAAGTTGCAGTTGACTATGTTGTGAAGAAAGCTTTTGCTGTCTGGGGAGACTCCTCAAGTGAGTCAGAAGAATTAGAATGTCTCGAAGATGCATCCATGCTAGCTGTCAAAGACGATGATAATGTGTTTGATGGCATGTTCACATTCATGGCAAAATCTGACGATGAGGAAGATGAAGAAAAGGTAACTCTCTTTGACCTGAAACAAAACTTGAATGCTTACTCTGTTAGGAAGTTGAGAAAGCTAGCTGTTGTTTTGATTGACTCCGTTATTGAGTTAACTACTGAAAAAGACTCTATGAACAATAGTCTAGACAATTTTAATGAAGAGAAGTTAGCCTTGACTGATCATGTATCCGGTATCGAGGAACTATTGACTGTTTTAGACACTGAAAATCTAGAAATCAAGGAGAAATTGAAGATGCTGAGTGAGAAATCTAGAAAAGTGAAAGGAGAGGCTAGTAGTTTGCAAATGGAGCTTGAAGCTAGTCTGAACACTACTGAAACCAGACTTGCATTGGCCTTGGAAAAAAGTGATCAAATAGAAAGGGACCTGGTCCGTCTCAAAGAAGAACTGAAAAATTCTCTGAGATGGACTAACTCTTGTAAACTTCTCTCAAACGTCACCAATCAAGGTCACAACAACATGAAGGGTTTAGGAAGGTCAACTATCAGTCCTCCCTATAATTCTCACAGTAAGTATACGTCTGTATCTGACAATCTGTTGTGCCTTCATTGTGGCCGCAATGGTCATCTGAAGAAGGATTGTCTGGCCTATAAAAGGTCTCAAGAAAACATTTCTTCCTACACCAGACAGAAAGCTACACAGAAAAGGGGACCTTCTCCTACTGCTAGAACTCACAAAATGAGAAAGACTGTTCTGCCTCATTGGTCAAAAAGTTCATTTCTCATGCCTTTATCTGTTTACTGGGGACTCAGACTGAAATGGGTTCCCAAGGATATCAAGTGATATGGTATGCAAGTGAGAGGAAGTAACATCAGTCAATATTGGTTCATGAATGGCTGATGCTCAAAGCACGTGACTGGTAAAATGAAAACTTCTTCTCTCTCTCAAGGCACTTCAAGGTGGAGGTGTCTCTTTTGGTAGGGGAAAGAAATATAACTTGTTTTTGGGAAGGCAAGTGTCATGACCCACTACTTTTCCTATTAAAATAAAACATAAATATAAAGGGGGAAGAAACTAGAGTTGTGTAGAGGTTTGTGGAAGATTATAGAACTCCCTAGATATTTCCTTGGAAGGCTTACCTTGGAAGAAGAATAGTCCTTAGTGGAATATTCTAGAGAAGTATGGATATTTTCCAAGGAAGGTTATGAAATCACATGGAAAGTCCTTGGAATATTCTAGAGTTGTAGAGAATTCTAGAATAAGGACTAAAGTGTAAATATGTAGGGACTTGTGTAGTAATTTTTTTTTACACTTTAGCCCCCTAGGAAGTAGTATAAATAGAGGGGATCTAATTTGTAAATCATCACTCAAGTTTTAAAGCAATCTTCCAAGCTAAAACAAAGCCTTCTTCCAAACCTTCCAAATCTTTCTAAGTCTTTCTTTGCATTCTCTAAGAGATCTAGCTTCAAAGGGCTTACTTGAGCTTACAAGATCGTGAAAGATTCGTGAGTAAGTTGTCAAGTTCCGCACAGAGCTTTAGCAAAACTCTAAGTCCGTGACAATGTGGTATCAGAGCAAAGGTTTGCTACTAAGGGAATGACTAACGAAGAAGACGTAAACGCCGCTAGCACCACAACCGTCCGTCCCGATGTTGGAAAGAAGAACCACAAGGGAAAGAAGCACCACAAGAGTAGTGAGGAAATGTTGCTCGACTCCACACCAAGCGAGGCGCTAACATCTCACCCATCTTCGACCACCAAAGCAAGTGACGATGAACTTGGCAAGGAGGCCGTTGACGTCACCGCGGCAGAGGAGTGGATCGCAAGGGTTGAAATGTAGAGGCAGGCTGTGGAGATATTAGGACGGTGTTTGAACATGGCTGATGGCAAGTTCAAGATTCTCGAGGACTTCACCCTTGAGGAGACCGACAACCTCTGCAAGGAGTTGGAGGGACGCTAGTGTGCCGAGTTCGAGATGAAGGAGGCTATCAGTTTCTTGGAGTGTCGGCTCATGGAGGCGTTGAGCACGATTGAGACCATGAAGGCCGAGATGAAAGCACTCAAGGAGGGCGTGGAAGTTGGAGGATTATCATCGTTCGAGCGAGATAGGGAAGCTAGGGTCGAGGCTCCCAAGCCACCTATGTTCAATGGCGTCCGTGACGTTCAAGAGGTGGAAGAACTGCTTATGGGATTTGGAGAATTACTTCAAGTGCAACAGGGTTAAGAATGATGAGAGTAAGATAAAAAACGCCGTTTTGTACCTCTCGGAGATGGCCATGCTATGGTGGAGGCGTAAAGAGTCGGAAATGGGGAAGGGACTTTGCACCATCAACACTTGGGAGCAATTCCAAGTAGAGTTCAAGAAGGCTTTCTTCCCTAACAACGTCATCTTTGAGGCGAAGCGCAAGTTTAGGGAGCTGAAATAGACTGGCAGCATATGCGCGTACGTGACGGAGTTCACCACCCTCACGTTTCAAATTCCTAACCTCACGGAGGATGATATGTTGTTCCACTTCATGGATGGGCTGCAAAATTGGGCCAAGACGGTGTTGGAATGCCGACAGGTCAGGACTATTAATGAAACCATCACGCAAGCCGAAGCTTTGACAGACTTCAGGCATGATAAGCCCGATAGAGCTAGAGGAGAGGAGATGAGAGGTAGTCATGACCATGGTGGGGGAGATCGTGGAAAAATCAAGGAGCAGCGGCCACACTCCAAGAATCATGATGCCTATAAGTCCGATGGCAAGAAGTTTGGACGTCAAAGCGATGTCGATTGAAAGACAGAGCCTGTAAAGAAAAATGGTTGCTGCATATGTGGTGGGCCGCACGGCTATGCGAGGTGCCCTGAACTGAAGAGCCTTGGTGCTATCCTGCGAGAGCGAAAAGAGAAGGATGCACAGGAGCAAGGATAACGCGCAGAGACGACGCGGTTGGGATTGATAGGACTATGCGGAGCTATCACGAAGCAACCAGAGAAACCGAGAGAATATGAAGCACAGTATGTCGACATCACGATCAATGGAAGACCAACTCATGCTATGGTCGACATGGGTGCAGAGGCTAACAACATGACCAAGACGGCAACAACAAAGTTAGGTTTGAGTTACAGTCCAAGTAACGCCCAACTTAGGACAGTCAATGAACCACCGACTCCCGTGTGTGGAGTCGCGCATGGAGTAAGCATCACGCTAGGCGAGTGGCATGGTAAGACCAATTTCACTGTCGCTCCTTTAGACCTCTTCGATATCATTCTAGGGCAGGAGTAGTTCTAAGAGTGCCACGCGGTGATCGACCCTTACCTCTAACGATTTCTAGTCATGGAGAAATGAGGATCATATATGGTACCCTTGGTAAAGTTATCAGCAATGGAAGGACGAGTGCGACTAATGGCCATGCAACTTGAGAATAACCCTAAGAAGAAGTTGTTGATTCTTTTAACCACCATTGCAAGTTCGAAAGAAGACAATGGTGCTAAAGGGTCCTTGCCACCATGCATGGGGAAGGAGAACAATACCGTGATGCTAAAGAAGCTGCAAAAGTGCTTGACTCCTAGGAATGAGGTAGATCATAAGACCGAGATAGATGGGATAAAGAAGATGTTGAAGGAGTTGCACGAGGGTCTTGATCGAGTCAATGGACTATTGGTCGCTCATGCTCATGTTTGTGTAATCAAGACACAACTTTCGATGCAAGTGTCTATGATCGTACAATAGTTTAGTAGCCCAACCAAGGGTTGGGATCGTTCCCGAGAGATTGGTTTTGAGAATTAATAGAACATTAAAACTTAGTTCTAACTAGTCGTAGCTAAAGACATTAACGATTAAAAACATTGTAAATTAAAGGGGCACACAAGGGTGTCAATTAACAATGGGGGGGAGGGGGGTTCACTAGTAAGTAAAAACATCAAAATAAACAAGGATTTCTAAGCAATGAGAAAGGATCCTTGGGATGTGACGGGAATACGGATCGATTAAGCTAGATTATTGGGTACATGCTTTCGATAGAAGATTCATAGAATAATTATGACTATGCTAGACTTTAAGAGGGATAAGCTTTCTCTTGAGCAACTTACCCCGTTTCAAGCGGGTTCCTCTCAAACACCCAATTGCCGCATGAAGAACAACCTCCGCCTTAACCCACTCACTCTCTCGAGTTGAGTATGTGGACATGGGACTAGGGTTCACTCTCTCGAGCTGAACCTCATGTCGACCCACTCGCACTGGACATCAATTTAGTGGTCTTAGTTTTACGACCTCTCTCTCTCGCAAGCCGAAAACACATCTATGAGATTATATTTGCAACTACAACCTCATTAAGTTGAAACCACTAAACGAAATCACAATTAAACTACGATTAAACTATCAGCAAGTAACACCCAACAATTATCTTAACCCATATTCGCTAAATCATACCCCAAGAATTGGGGTTTTTAGCCACACATGTATAAAAGATAGAAATTTATACCAAATTGAGATTGCATTCAACTGTGTATGAAGATTTAAGTTTTGATACATGCCAAAATCAAAGAATCCAAGAGACCTAAATCCAAAACTTGAAGATGAAACCCTTTGGATCTTCAAGTTTTGAAAACCCTCTCAAGCTTAGAGAAAAAATATCAAAAAGTACTATTTTATCTGAAAATTATAATAATTGTTCAACTCTTAAAACTATAACTCTAACTAGTATTTATTGTTTTCACAGATTTGTGTTGCAGCGGATCATTCGGCGTCGTTAGTCGAAATCGCCGATCAACTCGGCGATTCACCTTTTGGTGTAGTTCACTGCCGTCTTTCACCAACCTTCATCATCATCGTGCTCTGGGTCATTGGGCGACATGGTAGTGCTTCGCGGAACTTCTCGGTGATGCGCCGACTGCTCCCTTTTTCCGTCGACTTGATCCTTTCCTTCAGGGCTCAACACATTGGAACAAAAGGCAAAGTAAGACCCTTCGGCGACTCGCCAAGTGGACTCGGCGACCCTCAGGCCTTCATTTCTTTGTTCTTTTCAGCCTTTTCATTCCTTTTTGCAACGTAGTGTTCATGTTTTCCTTCAAACTTCAAATACCTGAAACTTAATGGTTTTCATCAGATATTGAGATAAAATAAACATCTGAGGACACAATTTCTATTAAAATTTAGCCCTAAATGAGTCCAATTTGTGAACTCATCAACACCTCCAGCTTAAACATTTGTTTGTCCTTAAGTAGAACTCAAGTTCAACAGTTCAACAAGGATGTCTCAAACAGTGCTACACAAGACTCAATTATGAATGTACACAACAAGACTCAATTTACTTATGCAAGGATCAATTGTGTACTCAAAGATTCAAGTTGTGACACATCATTACCAAATATTCTCAAGCTCGCAATACTTGCTTCAAATGCAAGTTCAAGCTCAACAAAAGCCTTCGAATTCCCTCACACGAATGATGATTCCATTTTCAAACGCAAAGGTATAATCAATTTAAAGTTCAGCAATCATATACAACGCTCACACTCACAAAGATGAACACAATGTATGCTTTCGCCCATAGGTTTACTCGTATTTTCCAATCAACATTTGTTTCAAATTTCTCAAGATCACAAAGGTCTTAACAAGGCTTGTAACGGGGCTAAGTGCAAAGGTATGGTCATTTAGGCTCAGTGACTTTTATCCTCATGCAATGTGGTGCTCTCAATACTTCCTTTCTTTTTCCTTCATCATTTTCATTACTGCATCATAGGTCATCCTATTATTCGCTTCTCATGGATTGTTCGGAACCCTATTTCTTTGGTACTTTATTCCACAACTTTCTTTTTCATTCTTTTCTTTTCTTTTTCTCTTTCTCTTTTTTTATTTATAAGGAGAGGTTCCATTTTTCTCAACACCATGGGTTAAAGGAGACTTTCCTTGCACTTCTTGACTTTCCCTTTTCTTTTCACCACACCCCCAACTTAGGCTTTTGGCCTAATTTGGCTATTCATTAAACCACAAATCAAGAGGATTAAAGGTAATGTTTTAAGAAAGGTCTAGTTTTCATCAAGTTTCTTCCAAAGAAGGTTAAGGTTAAGGGGTGTTCAAGAGAGATTCACACACTCACAAGGTAGGCCACGAAAGAGGTATATGTCAAATTGGCTCACACTCTTCAAAATTGCCTAAGATCATATCAAGTATAAGCTTTACTTAGTCGCCTGGACCAACGGGGCATATTTTAGGTTCTATCATGCATGTTTCAAAGTAAGCTCAGCATACTAGGCATCGACACTAAAGTAAAACAAGACTCCACACTTTTGCTAGTGTGCAACGGTCATCACAGGAGAATCAATTTGATAAATGGCTAATCACAACGAGATGCAAGGAGTTCACATATCGTCTATGCAACTTCATTGGTCTCATCGTAGTTGCACATTCATGTTCGTTCGATTGTAAGCACTATTTAAGCCATCGGTATTGATTGAAACCGAGACTCAAATTTGCCTAAGAACAGCCACTTTCAATCACAAGAGGTGGCAAAAATTTGCGCAATTTTTTTGGAAGAGTCAAAATCATTTTTCAGTTAAAAATAAACGGAGCTACAAGCTCAAATATCCACAGAAAATCAATATTAACATAATTTTAAATAGAACAGCCCAAATATAAACACACAACACGAACAAAAGTAGCACACAAAAGGTGTGGGCCTCACTCCACCACAAACAAAAATATTTGTCCTCAAATGCAAATAAAATTATCCAAGATTTAAAAATAATGAAAGACAGAGAGGGAGGTAAAGAGGGGATCCTGTCTAAGCAGTCGCTCCATCTGTTTGGGTCTGTATCAACTTGGCCTCGAGCTTCCGTATTGTGAGTAACACCGGAAGGACCAGCTCCACTAGAGCTAGCAAAAATAGTGTCTGCAGCTTCTGCAGTTTCCTCGAACATTTCCTTATCTGTCTCTTCCTCTCACTCCGGCTTAGCTGTCAGCTCAATTCTATCCTCATTTATGATGGTGGCTGAAGGTATTTCTGGCATATTTGAAATCTCTCCCGTTCTGAAAACCATGCACAGATCGGTGGCCTTCAACTGATCCACATCGTTCATCAGAGCAATAATAACGGCCTTTACTGTTGTCACTTCATTTGTGGCCCCTTGGTCATGCTCACACACCACTATTCTAGCCTCAAGGGCGTCAATGGTAGCTTTTATTGGTGTCACAACATCAGTCAGAGTAGTGTGAATCATACTAGAGATGGAGGTTTCGAGTTTGGCTGCTCGATGATCCGCAGAATAAGCAAGCTGTCCCATCTTAATTAATAATATATGGGTGATCGGAGTTCGGGAGATAGCAACAGTAGTGGGTCCGGGGGGGAGTGCAACAATAGAAGGGCCTGGAGTTTCAGAGGGAGTGGATGTAGTTGTACTTGGAGGCCTAGGGGCCAGAGTAGGCAAATATGTCTTCGCATGTTTGGATTTAGTGGACTATGCTTCCTTCTGCTTCTTCTTCGCCTGATCTATAAGATGTTCAGCTTCTATTCTCTGGATATCATTGGAGGATGTGGGAATAACCTCCACATCTTTCTTTGCATCTCTAGGTACTCGAGCCTGTTTGCACAACTCAGTGATCAATATCGGTAAGAGAAGTGAGGTCAGGTGC
This sequence comes from Solanum tarapatanum, assembly GCA_029582485.1. Taxonomy (NCBI): domain Eukaryota; kingdom Viridiplantae; phylum Streptophyta; class Magnoliopsida; order Solanales; family Solanaceae; genus Solanum; species Solanum tarapatanum. The sequence goes on from JAJOOB010008185.1 coordinate 33,100, forward strand.
TGCCTTGCACACCTAAGTTTCTCTGATATAATGATCGATCCCATGTTTATCGTTGTTCCCTTAATGAGACAGCCTAGGCAGGCTGATTTTGTGTGGCAAATGATAGATTCATTCTGTGAAGGCATAATCGTGTTACTGATGAAGCCAAACCAATATCTTGCTGCCACATTTAGGTCCTTCTTTTCGATAACTGCCCAGTCTCAAGCCACTTTGGTGTACCATCGGATATCAATGGGGCCAACCATGCTTTCATACTTTCCAGTGATGTTTTTCTGATCATGATTTGACTGTTGTCCTCGAGTGTTGCGGTGCACCCCAAAACAACATTTATACCAGGAGGGTCGTAGTGCACTTTCTTTCCCCTGACAACTACATAGTCAACCGGTTCAAATTTGGCTACCGGTTTCTTCCTATGTGGTATCAATGCACTGTACGCACTGTAGAACTCTCTGACCCAGTTTGAAACATACGGGCCACGAGGCTTTGTGAAAATATGGAAGTTATGTTATTTCAGACATCTCATAATCTCTGGATACCTATCAATCACTCCATCCGTAGAGAGACATTTTTCTTCAAGAATTGTCCTTAATTCCTCTGTCTTCAATTTTTTCATTAACTTGGGAGGAGGGCCCTGTCTTGGCATTGCCAACACTATTGCTTGTTCTGGGACTGGGGAATATGAGTGGTCAGCGGAGGCTTCCGAATCCTAGATGGATCATTCAGTTTTTTAGATCGTAACTCAGCTCTCTGTGCCATTATCAACTCATTATCATCAGAGGTTGTGCTTTGGCTTTCTTGTTGTTCATCATTACTCCTAGAAGAAGTGAGATAATCGTACTACTACTAGTGGTTCAGGTGATGTAGCAGAGGTGAATACAAATTTAGGTTCCGGTGAGGTGAGCGCAAATAGTAGTTCAGTGTCATAAATGCCCTTGCTGTCAGAGTTGATCTCTGGTGATGTCGGTGCCTTGCTTTTTTTTTCTCCCCTTTTTACCAGTTATGGAAGGTTTTGCAGCCCTCCCTTTTGATACAGCTGCACCTTCATTGATTTTAATCCCCTTACCCTTATTTCGGGGTGGCATGTTTCTACCTGCGACTTTGGGTCTGTCCATGTCTGCAATACATTGAGAAAAAGTTAGCAAATATTCGTGTAAAAACATCAAAAGTTTACTACGGACAGATTTTCCGAGCAAGGTGGCGAGTCGCTAATAACTTTCGGCGAAGGTTAGCTCGCCGAAAGTTCTAGTGTCGCAAGGGTTTAGAGGTACAGAACCAAACATTAGGTACAATATGAAATCAAAGGTGAGGTAGGGTCTTTCGGCGAATCGCCAAGTGATTCGGCGAGCTAGACTCAGTACGCCGAATATTCTAGATTTATCAGAAAGGCACAGTACATGACATAGGATAAAATTACTTGCAATGAGAGTATAAATATCATAATTAAATGCAAGGTTTGGAGAACCAACCTTATAGGCAGATTAAGTCAAGATTGTGATGCTAGGCCGCAGATTAGTACAGATCCAAGCACTACTAAAGCAGCTAAAATACTCACTAGATGCAAAAAATTTGAAAATACTAAGTAGGTGCGATTTTGCGAAAATAGAGAGTGAGAGACTATGAAAAAGTTTGAAAGTCAAAACTCGTGGCTTTATAAAAACCATCCAGATCTCACCCATTCGGTGACATTAGTTGAATTCTCTCCACTACTCGGTGATCCACCGAGTGTTTATCTACCTCGCCGAGTTTTACAAGACCCTCAGTCAAAGTGAGGATCCAAACGACGGTCTTTGTCGGGGTCGCCAATCTGGTCGACAATTCGCCAATTGGACTTGTGTAATTCATCCTGTACTTTTCACAAACTTTTCATGCCCAATCCTACAAAATCAAAACACCTTTATTTCAAAAAGAACAAATTACAAACATTTAAGGGTTTTGGGCTGCCTCCCAAACAGTGCCTTATTTAACGTCATGGCACGACACATGTTAACACATATACTCCAATGGTGAGGTTTGCCTCAACTTCATCAGGCAATCCTTCTTTAAAATATAGATAGAGTTCAGTCAACACTTGATCCATTTGAGAACCTAGTAGTTGAATGAGCATAGCATGGGAGGTCGTCATCTGGTTCAACAATGATACATTCTCCCTAAGCTCTTCTAGTACCCTATGTTGCTCACTGGATTACTGGAGTAGAAGTGTGAGCATTTCTTTGTTCTGTCCATCCTCCTTGTTTTTAATTCTCCTTCGTTCATGAGGAGGAACATATTGCTCTTTCTTGTTGTGCTAGACTTCAAGATCCTTAATTTTCTTTGTCAGCTCATCTAACTGAGTTAGCAGGATCACTAAGTTGAAATCTCTCCTTTTCATTTCTTGATCTGGCTTAGTTAAGTTGTCTAGCAATTTGGCTGCTTCCACATAGGGTTGTCGTACAAGACTACCCGAGGCAATTTGATCAGCTATCATTCTGTTTCTTAGACTAAGACTTCGGTAGAAAGATTCCAAAATGACTCTTTCGGGGATTCCGTGAGTAATGCATTGACCCAAAAGTGCTTTGAACCTCAGCCATGCCTCATGAAGCTGTTCGCCTTCCGATTGCCTAAAAGTTAGGATCATACTCGGAACATCATCCCTTCTAATGAAGGCAACTCCATTCGCTTGCAGGTGCTTCTCGATATGTTCAACTCCCCTGCTTCAATACTATAACAATCAAAACAAAACTAAAAATTAAGTTAGTAAAACTACAACTAAGAAGAACAAAAATTCTACTAATCTAAGAATTACTAAATAGCACCACTCCCCGGCAGCGGCGCCATTTTGATATTTGCTTAATCAAGACACAACTTCTGATGCAAGTGTCTACATTCATACAGTAGTTTAGTAACCCAACCAAGGGCTGTGATCGTTCCCAAGAGAGTGGTTTTGAGAATTAATAGAAAAATAAAACTTAGTTCTAACTAGTCATAGCTAAAGACATTAACGATTAAAAACATTGTAAATTAAAGGGGCACACAAGAGTGTCAATTAATAATAGAGGGGGGGGGGGTTGTCACTAGTAAGTAAAAACAGCAAAATAAACAAGGATCTCTAAGCAATGAGAGGGGATCCTTGGGATGTGATGGGAATACAGGTTAAGCTAGATTATTGGGTACATGCTTTCGATAGAAGAATCATAGAACAATTATGACTAGGCTAAACTTTAAGGGGGATACGCTCTCTCTCTCTTGAGCAACTTACCCCATTTCAAGCGGGTTCGTCTCGGACACCCACTTGTCGCATGAAGAACAACCTCCGCCTTAACCCACTCACTCTCTCGAGCTGAGTGTGTGGACATGGGACTAGGGTTCACTCTGTCGAGCTGAACCTCATGTCAACCCACTCGCACTGACCAATTTAGTGGTCTTAGTTTAATGACCTCTTTCTCGAGCAAGCCAAAAATGCATATATGAGATTATATTTGCAACTACAACCTCATTAAGTTCATCCACAACCACTAAACGAAATCACAATTAAACTACGATTAAACTATCAGCAAACAAGACCCAACAATTATCTTAACCAATATTCGCTAAATCACACCCCAA
>JAJOOB010008186.1:0-58040 GCA_029582485.1 Solanum tarapatanum
TCAATAATATGACATAAACATTTTCATTTTGTCCCGACACTAAATTAAAATCTAATAACTATAAAAAGTTGTAACATTAAGTAAAATTTCTATATATTTATGTAAGTATAAAATATATTAGAAATTCAGTTATTCCACATTAATTCTTTAGTTATAACATTACAAGTTCTCTTAGTTATTTCTAATTATTTCAAATGCTATTCACACTCTTAATATTATGTATTCTCCTCATTATTACATTAATTATTTCCATCTTTCATCTTTCCTTATATTAACCTTTGACCAATAATTTTTTATATTATTATACTGCCCCTATATATTTCATAACACAGTGTTGTTAGTTTTCCTTGAATGAATCATGCTTGATATAATAAATTGAAAATCGTTTACTAGTATATGAACTATATATTTTTGGGTGTAAGATAAACATGTGATTATATATATGATTTCACACATATAATATATTCTTTACTTTTAACTTTTAGTTTTTCGGTTAAAAAAAGGAGACATTTCTCAGTTAACTATGGACGGTCAGATAACTATCTTTGATATATGTGCATAGTCAATCGAGAAGTCAAATATAAGAGCCAACAACAAGAATGACAACTATTATGTTATAACTTATAAAATAAAATAAATATACAAAAATAGTTCTAAGAAATAAATCGAAATAGTATAACGTGGAATATACCTAAATAACACATCTGGTTAGATGACAATAAAAATGTACAACAAATATCATCTATAAGGTAATATTAGCAAGATAGACAAATTACATGATTGAATCTCATCAAATTAAAATAAATATATACATTATTGCATTTAACTAATAAAATTTTTCATTGACCATCTTCATAGGTGCACGTGAATAAGCGATATATATGACGGTCCACACTGAACATTCACAAAAGAATCGGCAATATTATTTTCTGCAAAATTTATTGTTCAAATCTTCACTAAAATAAGGAATACAATTTACTATAACATATATTTTCTGAATTGGTAATCACGTGCGTTGTCGAGAATCTAGTAAAATAAAAATGTACCAAAAATCTTAGCTCTTTATGGAAGCTGAAGAATCTCTGTTGTTTGCAACTCTCCTCTACAGGTGTTCCTTTCTAACTAGGCACTCTTAGTACTTTTAATAAGTTAAATATATTATGTGTATATGATGCCATTTAATCTGATTTATTAGATATTCATTTTGTTTTCTACAAAATTAATATTTTTTTTCTCAACTTTGAAGAATTAAATTTTGCTACTGTGTTTATAATTTAATTATGAGGAACTTATGTTACTTAAGTAGTAATATATTTTAGAAGAATGAGAAAACACACGTGTGTGATGGGAGAGAGAAATGTCCGAGGAAAAAGTTTTTCCCGATCCAATTCAAATGAGAGGTAGAAAATGTTCAGGAAGTTGTTACTATCCAGAAAATTTTCCATTGCAACATACATGTCGATTATCATACACAATGTCGGATGGAATTATGAAGAAATTGCCCCAAGATGTGACCAGCTGTATTATTTGGAGACTTGCAGTGAAATCTCTATTGCGATACAAGTGTATTTCCAAAACTTGGTGTACTCTATTAGAGTCCTCTTATTTTATCAATCTTCTTGTGAAGCGCCCCACCACCACCAAAGACGAATTAATTCTCTTAAAACGATCCTTCGAAGAAGGACCTAATCAGTATAAAAATGTCTTATCTTTTCTTTCTGGTTGTGATGATGATCATAATCTCATTTCTCCAAATATAGATGTTCCGTATCTATCTACAACTTTTGGTAGTGTGTCTCAACATATCATGGGGCCTTACAATGGTCTAATTGTCCTGTCTGATAATGAACACGTTGTCTTACTAAATCCATCCACTAGGAAATACACCCTGCTTCAACCCAGTCCATTTGAAATATGTCCTCCGGGGTTCGACCATTATATTTGTGGTTTAGGATTTGGCATTGACTTGACGATGAATGACTACAAATTTGTTAGGATTAATGAAATTTCTTCGGATCTTTACAAGGATCCTTGCGTGAGAGGGAACAAAGTTGAGGTTTATGAATTGAACATTGATGCATGGAGAGAAGAGTATTATGAAGAGGAAACGTTGCCCTCTGTGTATTGGTCTCCTTGTTCGGAATTATTTTACAAGGGAGTATGTCATTGGTTTGCAAGTGGAGATGGAGAGGTAATTCTTTGTTTTGATATGAGCACTGATACTTTTCGCAATATCAAGATGCCTCATACTTGTTTTTTTCCTAATGGCATGTGTTATGGCCTTGTTATATTAAATGATTTTCTCACCTTGATTTGTTATCGTGATCCAACATGTGAGATTGATCCAATAACGGATGTGATAGATATTTGGACAATGAAAGACTACGGCGTAAATGATTCTTGGATTATGGGATACACCATTAGACCTCTTCCTATTGAATCCCCTTTAACAATTTGGAATGATTTATTACTCCTTCAAAGCAGAAGTGGACAATTGATTTCCTACAACTTTATTTCAGATGACGTAAAGGAATATAATTTACATGGATATCCTGGAAGCTTGAGGGTTATAGTTTATAAGGACTCCTTGACTTCAACTCTACAGGAAAATAGTCAAGGTACACAAGCTCAGGGATTTTAAAAATGGTGGTCTTTTGAAGATACAAACTTTTTTGTGAAACTGATATTAGCACTAAAGAATTTGGGTTGTACTCATCTAAAAGAATAAGACAGATGTCACGATAGATAATTGTGGTACACTATTATATTTGGAATAATACATAAACATGACCTTAACTTGATATCAACTAACAACTATGACCTTTATCTTTTGATATGCACAAGTAGACACTTAAACTTGTATAAAATTAAATAAATAGACACATTCCTCCTACATGACACCCTATGTGGTATTTGTTGCAATTTATTTAAATGACATTTAAACAAGCACCAAGACTTGGTATTTGTTTGTTTGTGATCAGCTAAGATATATAAAGAATTAAAACTTCAAGTGTAGGTTCAATTTATTCATAGTTGGGTTATTCCATATTTAATTCAAATTAGCAAAACGATTTGCTTGTTATGAGTAATGGAATAACGTTGCTATTATTTGCAGGGTACCAATTTTTTTTTTTTTAACTGCCATATCAAGAAAGTTGTGAAATATTTTAAATTTGGATTTATAGTATCACAGATAATTATTGTGTAAAATACCTTATCCTTACGGAACCTCCTTTCCATATTCATAGTAATAAACAAATGACCTTGATCTATTCAAAAGAAAGTCTACGAATTAGACAGATCCATCAATGTTACTTTTCCATTCTTAACAAGACTAGGTCAAAGTCAAAGACAACCCCAAACTTCATGGCAAAACCTTAGATAACTGACGTTCCCCGGCTACCCATAAATATAATAGTCCAAATCTTTTACTCTCTCCGTTCCAATTTATATGACACTCTTCAGATTTCGAAATTCAAACAAATCTATATTTAACCGTAAAATTTTCATATATCTTTTAATTATTTTGAATTGTCAACTATTGTGACTTATAGTACTTTTTACGTGGTTTATAAATGTATAAATTCATTTCAAAAAAATTGAAGATTCTACACGCAAATTTCCGGTCAAACTTTAATTATTTCACTCTCAAAAAATGAAAAGTGTCACATAAATTGAGGCAGAGGGAGTATTAGATTTCCAGTCTTGCTTAAATTTGTTGCTTTTAGGTCTTAGACCCAAAATCTTCAATTTTGCTTTTAATATCATGATTTAAATATCCCAAACAAGCATAAGAACATGTATTGTTTCTATGGTTTTGTGTAGAATCATTAGTGTAAAAGGGTATTTCGATTGAATTAAAAGTTTATCAAATCTATTTTTAAGTTAGTTTTTGATTTTTGAAAGTGTTTGACAAATATAAAAAAATAAAAATTTAGAAATAACAAATATAATAAACATAATAAGGCTCTATACCTATAGCTTCGATAATTTTTCTTCATAGTTGTCACGATCCAGGGGTACACCCTAGATGTTGCATTGCGTATAGGACACCAGGAGACCCCATACAAGCTACTTAGCATTCATAACATAAGAAATAAGACATGATAGGTAAAAACAACATTCAATTCCAAAAGTTTTATAAAATTAAGCGGAAGTCTAAAACATTTGTCTCATTAGCCATTGATGAGTCCGAGATTTCGACTCATTTAGGGCTTGGTTTCATGGTTTAAGTGTCCTCAAATTCCTAATTTATGCTCTAAACTAATGTTAAAGTGTTGATTTGCAGCAATGAAGGCTAAGGAGCAAGGCAAAGACATTATTGGGCGAAAATGAGCGAAAAAGCTGAAGAAGTTGAAGGAAGACAATCCTGGTGATCGCCAAGACCACTCGGCGAACCGCCGATTGGCTCTTTCGCTAGCGTAAAGTTCCAGCATGCCAACCCTGGGGAAGAACCTACTTGGCGACAGAAATGGGCAGTCGGCGGACCGCCGAATGACTCGGTGACATCAATCTTGATAACCTAAAGTCACAAAACCCTGAGGACTAATAACCAATGCAAATCGGCGATGAATTGGAGCAAAGAGAGGATCGTCGACCGAGTTGGCGGCGCCCGACTTACTTCACCTAATGGCCTTGAAGGCCAAAATTTGAAAACTTTAAATTGAAATTCAAAAAGAATATAGAGAGTTCTGATTCCGAAAGTTTTTAGAGTTTTAGTTTCTCTGTGTTTTTCATTGTAGACTTTGAAGCTTTTGAGACTTGGTTTTGAGGAATTGCAATTGGGTTTTTTTGAATTAATTCAATTTGGAGCATTGTAGAGACTTGAAAACTATTACCCAGCTCATGACTAATATAGTTGGTAATTGTTTCTCTCTTTTTATGATGTGTAGCTAAAACCCCAATTTTTAGGGTGTGATCATGTGATTATTGGCTTAATTAGCTTATGAGAATTATTATTTACTGATTTAGATGCTTAATTGAAGTGGGTTTAATCGATAGTTATGTATTAATCTATGAAATGTACTTGCAAATGCAATTCTAACTTAGAGTTCTAGGCTTTCTTGAGAAAGAGGTTTTAGAATCAAGGTTTTTCATTTATGATTGTAGTTATGGGGTTGATGTGGGGTCAGCTCGAGAGAGTGAATTCTATGCTCGATTCTACCTATCTATCTTGAGAGAGTAGATAAATTAAGTTTTTGGGTTGTTCTTATTGTTAAGTGATGAGTCAAAAAATTAGACTCATTTAGGGCTATATTATAATAGAAATTGTGTCCTCAAATACTTATTTTATTTCAATATCTGATGAAAATCCTTAAGTTTCAGGTATTTGAAGTTTGAAGGAAAGCATGGACACTACGTTGCAAAAAGGAACGAAAAGGCTGAAAAGAACGAAGAAATGAAGGCATGAGGATCGCCGAGTCCACTTGGCGAGTCGTCGAAGGGTCTTACTTCGCCTTTTGTTCCAGTGTGCTGAGCCTTGAAGGAAAGGATCAAGTCGGCGGAAAAAGGGAGCAGTCAGCGCATCACCGAGAAGTTCCGCGAAGAAGTACCATGTCGGCCAATGACCAAGAGCACTACGATACTGAAGGCTGGTGCAAGACGGCGGTGAACTACACCAAAAGGTGAATCGCAAAGTTGATCGGCGATTCCGACTAACGATGCCGAATGATCCACTGTAGCACAAATCTTTGAAAACTATAAATACTAGTTAGAGTTGTAGTTTTAGGAGTCGAACAATTATTATAATTTTCATATAGAATAGTACTTTTTGATATTTTTGCTCTAAACTTGAGAGGGTTTTGAAAATTTGAAGATCCAAAGGGTTTCACCTTCAAGATTTGGATTTGGGTCTGTTGGTTCCTTTGATTTTGGCCTGTATCAAGACTTAAATCTTCATACCCAGTTGAATGCAATCTCAATTTGGTATAAATTTCTATCCCTTATACATGTGTGGCTAAAACCCCCAATTCTTGGGGTGTGATTGAGAGAATATGGGTTAAGATAATTGTTGGGTCTTGCTTGTTGATAGTTTAATTGTACTTTAACTGTGATTTCGTTAAGTAGTTGTGGATGAATTTAATGAATTTGTAGTTGCAAATAGAAGTTTATTTATGTGTTTTTGGCTTGCTCGAGAGAGGTCGTAAAACTAAAACTACTAAATTGATGGCCGATGGGAGTGGGTTGACATGAGGTTCAACTCGAGAGAGTGAATCCTAGTCTCATTCCCACACACTCAGCTCGAGAGAATGAGTGGGTTAAGGCTTAGGCTGGTCTTCATGCGGCAAGTGGTTGTCCGAGTGTAACACATTTGAAACGGGGTAAGTTGCTTCAGAGAGAGCTTATCCCCCTTAAAGTCTAGCCTAGTCACAGTTATTCTATGAATCATCTATCGAAAGCATGTACCCAATAATCTGGCTTAACTCATATTCCCGTCACATCCCAACGATCCCCTCTCATTACTTAGAAACCCTTGTTTATTTTGTTGTTTTTACTTACTAGTGACAAAACCCCATTGTTAATTAACACTCTTGTGTCCCTCTTTAATTTACAATGTTTATAATCGTTAATGTCTTTAGCTACGACTAGTTAGAACTAAGTTTTATTTTTCTATTAATTCACAAAACCACTCTCTTGGGAACGATCTCAACCCCTGGTTGGGTTACTAAGCTATTGTACGATCGTAGACACTTGCATCGGAAGTTGTGTCTTGATTACAAAAACATCAAAATGGCGTCTCTTCCAGGGAGTGGTGTTATTTGAGAATTCTTTGATTAGTAGAATTTTTGTTCTTCTTAGTTGTTGTTTTAGTAACTTAATTTTTAGTTTTGTTTTGATTGTTAGAGTTTTGAAGTAGGGGAGTTGAACATATCGAGCAGTACTTGCAAGCGAATGGAGCTGCTGTCATTAGAAGGGATGATGTTCCGATATATAATCCTAACTTTTAGGCAATTAGAAGGCAAATAGCTTCATGAGGCATGGCTGAGGCTCAAAGCACTTCTAGGTCAATGCATTACTCACGGAATCCCCGAAAGAGTCATTTTGGAATCTATCTACCGAAGCCTTAGTCATGGAAATAGTACGACAACCCTAAGTGGAAGCAGCCACATTTCTAGACAACTTAACTAAGCCAGATCAGGAAATGAAAATGAGAGATTTCAACTTAGTGATCGTGCTAACTTAGTTAGATGAGCTGACAAAGAAAAATGAGGATCTTGAAGTCCAGTGCAACAAGAAAGAGCGCTACGTTCCTCCTCATGAACGAAGGAGAATTAAGAACAAGGAGGATGGATAGAACAAAGAAATGCTCATACTTCTACTCCAGAAATCCAGTGAGCAACATAGGGTACTAGAGGAGATCAGGGAGAATGTATCGCTATTGAACCAGATGACGACCTCCAATGCTATGCTCATTCATCTACTAGGTTCTCAAATGGATAAAGTGTTGACTGAACTCTATCCGGATTTTAAAGAAGGATTGCTTGATGAAGTTGAGGCAAACCTCACCATTGGAGTATAAGTGTTAACTTGCGTCATGCCACGACGTTAACTAAGGCGCTATTTGGGAGGCAACCCCAAACCCTTAAATGTTTGTGATTTGTCATTTTAGAAATAAAGGTGTTTTGATTTTGTAGGATTGGGCATTAAAAGTTTGTGAAAAGTATAGGATGAATTACACAAGTCCAATTGGTGTATCACTGACTAGATCGGTGACCCCGACAAAGACCGTCGTTTGGATCCTCTCTTTGACTGGAGGTACTGCAAAACTCGGCGAGGTAGATAAACACTCGGCGGATCGCCGAGTAGTGGAGTGAATTCAACTAATGTGGCCGAATGGGTGAGATCTGGATGGTTTTTATAAAGCCACGGGTTTTCACTCATCCTTTTTCCTATCTCTCACTCTCAATTTTCGCAAAATCGCACCTAATTAGTATTTTCAAAATTTTTGCATCTCGTGACTATTTTGGCTTCTTTAGTAGTGCTTGGATCTGTACTAATCTGCTGCCTAGCATCACAGTCTTGACTTAATCTGCCTAAAAGGTTGGTTCTCCAAACCCTGCATTTAATTGCAATATTTATACTCTCATTGTAAGTAATTTTATATTATGTCGTGTACTGTGCCTTTATGATAAATTTAGACTATTCGGCGTGCTGAGTCGAACTCGCTGAATCACTTGGCGATTCGCGGAAAGACCCTACCTCACCTTTGATTTCATGTTGTACCTAATGATTAGTGGGTGGTATTGGTGCTATATGTCTACCTCCTATTGAGGGGAATGTCGCCTTACATGTCACTAGCACAATGCTACAACTCTTGTGAATGAAGGGACTATATGAAGGGCTAGTCCATGAGGACCCCTATGAGCATATTCGGAATTGTGGACGTATGTGGTCCATTCTCGTTCAAGAACATCTCACAAGCTCGGAGAGCGGAGCTTCGCTCCAAAGTTGTGCATGATCCATCTAGAATCCCGGAGGCTCAGATGCCTACTCCTCCTCCCCCAACTTCATCTCCAGCTCCAACACATACAGTTGTATAGGCGCCACCTATTCAGGGTCCTCCTCCTCGGCCTCTCAATCGACTAAAGGCCAAGGGATTGAGGACAATTTTGGAAGAAAAGAGATTGTCTACCGACGGTGTGGTGGGCAAACATCTGGATGTGTGGCGCACTCTCAAGTTTCACAAATTTGAGGTTTTTACCAAACCCCGAGGCCCACACATTCTCACTTGGGTCCAGGAGTTCTATTCGGCCTATGGAGAGTAGGTGCCGAAGGGGAAGAAGAAGGCAAGTGCCTTCGAACCGGTTGACTTCGTGGTGGTTAGAGGCAAGAAGGTTAAATGCAGATGTTTAGAAATTAATGAGGTACTTGGGTGTTCATTAGATTTTATGCACAAGTATCCCGACCTAGTCAAGAAGTAGACTTTAGACGATTTAAAGGGTTGGATGGAACCCCTTTTCTCCAATGTCTCCCGAGGTGGATTGAGGTAGGTGCACCTATAGAGAAGAAGGACCTGAATGTTGCTGCCAAATACTAGTTCGGGTTCATTAGCAGCACCATCATGCCGTCCCAAAATGAATCCATCATCTGACACCCGAAGACGACATTTCTAGGGTCAATCATAGATCACCAGAGGCTGAACTTGAGATTGCTGATAGAGCAAGAGATGGCCATGAGGGCCAAATAGAGCCAGATCTCACTTTCATATCGGGTGCTGATCACTGAGATATGTAAACGGACCCGTGTTCTGAGAAATGAGAAGACGTATGTGGAGGTGACACCCACCTCTTCTACTGATATCCGACATATTGAGCCCGAGTACATGCGGGATAAGGCTGATAGGAGACACCAGTGGATACAATCCCAGAGGTCGATGTGGATATGTTACCGATTGAGGCAATCATGCCTCCTCAGGCAAGTGGGCCTTTAGGTACCTCTGGCCCTTATGTTTCTAAGACTCCTAGTACTTTTGCTGCACCCCCTCCCACTAGTTCTGCTGCTGCTGCCGCCTACAAACCCCCTATCACCCAGGCCATGCTTTAAAAGTTGGGCCATTTGTCCCAATTTGTTGATGTGCGTGCCTTCCGGATAGAGGCCGCCGTGCCTGGTTTGACAGAACGGGTTTTTGTTGTTGCCTTAGCCCCCATTAGGGTTGAGATGAGTGAGCAACAAGACTTGATTGAGGGCCACAATTTGAAATTAGATGCCTTTACGGTGTGAGTTGAAGAGTATTAGAAGAGTTAGGGGGCTACAACTAATGTGAAAATCTTGAAGGCTGAGATTGCTAGAGTGAGGAAAAATGTGGACGAGCTGTAGTCCAATGATTTATCTATGTTGTTCGAGACTGTAGATATTCCTGAGATGTCGACTGCTGATGTCCGAGCTAGTTCTTGTCATGTCCCGAGCCTACACCCTGGGCGAGACTGGCAATCGAGAACCATTGTTGGCCCTAAACGAACCCTTGGCCTGACTTACTTACTCAGCGGAAGACTCTAAGAATTATTAGAATGATCAAATGCACTTACTCAATTGTTTAATAAAATAACTTAGAATGTTTAAAAGTCAATATTCAACTCGGTCAAAATGGAAACCCAACTCTTAAAATATGAAATGATATAATGTAAAGACAACTGAACTACTAACTGTCTATGAAGCCTCTAAAATAAAGAGGGATGTCAGGACAAGACCCCCGATCATCCTAACAACTGAAACACTAAAAGAAAAGTAAAAAGGAGTCCTACGGAAAGCAAGGAGGCTCACCAACTGACTTTGAGTGGTCAACTGGATTAACGAGGTGCTGGATGTTGATCTTGGTTACATGTGTCTGCATCATAAGATGATGCAGGCCAACTGGCATCAGTACATTTAATGTACAAGTATGTGAGTTGGAATGCTAAACATTACATATGCTTGGAAAGAGTCTGAAAGTAACACTTACCTTGACTTTACTCAACTCTTGAATAACTTAACTCAATATAAAGCAATAAAACACATGCAATATACAAAAAGCTTTTTAAAACAGTAGAAAGCAACTTAGTTCGTTCAAGAAATGCAATAACAAACTCAACTGTACTTGTATAATAAAGTAATATAGTTATTATGGGAGTTTCTCTAACCGATAACCACCACTATGAGCCTAATTGGTGATACAATGTCTGGCCCATGCTACCAGAACTGTCCTATACTTTGCGATCATATAGAACGCCTTAACTAAGTGGATCCACTACTCTATGCTAAAAAGAACTTAAGGAGTCATCAAAAAAGTATGATCCTTTACTACCCATTATGGCTACATAGTTTATGAAGACTAGAGTTAATATGAACTCGCATACCCATATCGGTGCTCAATACTACTCCCAAAAGTACACTTAGCTCATTTTTTTTAAAACAAAACTTCTTTCTTTGGTTTGAGATAATTACTCAAAACTTAGCTAAAAAGCACTGTTGGAAATGCATCACCAGAAACTATAATTACGGTATCAACTGCCTCTAGTTTCTGGGTATCAACTCTAATTCCATCCCCAAAAACTATGTGACCCAAGAATGCCATAAACTAAGGTCAAAAATAACATTTAGAGAACTTAGCAAATAACTACTTATATTTTAAAGTCTGAAGAACTATTCTGAGATGGCTAGCATGGTCTTCCTTATTCCTCGAATAGATTAAAATGTCATCAATGAACACATTAACAAACCTATCTAAATAAGGCTTGAATACTCTATTCATAATATCCATGAATGTTGCAGGTGCATTGGTCAAACCGAACGACATGACCAAAAACTCATAATGACCATAACGGGTCCTAAATGTTGTCTTGGGAATATCACACTCCTTTACTTCCAACTCATGGTAGCCAAATCTGAGGTCTATCTTAGAAAAACAAGAAGCACCCTGAAGCTGATCGAAAAGATCATCAATTCTCGGAAGAGGATACTTATTCTTGATTGTAACCTTGTTCAAGATACGGTAATCTATACACATCCTAAGGGAACCATATTTCTTTCTCACAAATAAGACCGGAGCTCCCCAAGGTTAGACACTTGGTCTAATAAAACCCTTATCAAGGAGATCTTTCAACTGTCCTTTAATCTCTTTCAACTCTGTTGGTGCCATTCTATATGGCGGAATAGATATAGGACGAGTATCTGGAAAGATGTATATGTCAAAGTGTGTATCTCTCTCAGGAGGGACTCCGGGTAGATCATCTGGAAAGATTTCTGGAAACTCTTTTACTATAGGAACTGACTGAATAGGAGGTATCTCAACACTAGAGTCATTAACTTGGACTAAGTGATAGACACAACCCTTGGAAATTAACTTTCTTGCCTTAAGGTACGAAATAAAACGACCCTTAGGCACTGCTGAACTACTTTTCCACTCTAAGACTGCTCATTAGAAATCCAGAACTTGACAACTCGAGTTCTACAATCTATTGATGCATAACAGGCATGAATCCAATCCGTACCTAGAATGACATCGAAATCTACCATGTCTAACTCAATTAAATCAGACTTTTTGTCTTTGTGATTGATGGAAACGACACACTCAAGATATACTCTCTCTGCTAGAATAGACTCCCTAACAGGTGTAGAAACACAAAAAGGTTCACAAAGTTTCTCAGAAAGAACATCAAACTTATTTGCAACATAAGGGGTTACAAAAGATAAACTTGCTCCTAGGTTTAGCAAAGCATAAACATCAAAAGACAAGACTTTGATCATACTAGTGACAATATCTGCAGAGTTCTCTTGCTCTTGACGACCAGTGATCGCATAAAGGCGGTTTGTTCCTCCGCTAGTACCAGAAGTAGCTCCTCTAGGTGCAGGTCTGTCTGGTGGAGAAACTGACGAATATTGGGCTCTATTGCCTTGATTCCCATTACCTTGCCGGATCTTAGGACACTCTTTTATGAAATGACCCTTTTGTCCACACTTAAAGCAACTTATGGAGCCATCTAACTGTCTATGAACCCTCTAAAACAAAGAGGGATGTCGGGACAAGACCCCCGATCATCCTAACAACTGAACCACTAAAAGCAAAGTAAAAAGGAGTCCTCCGGAAGGCAAGGAGGCTCACCAACTGACTTTGAGTGCTCAACTGGATCAACGAGGTGTTGGATGCTGATCCTGGTTACCTGTGTCTTCTTCATAAGACGATGCAGGCCAACTGACATCAGTACATTGAATGTACAAGTATGCGAGTTTGAATGCTAAACATAACATAGGCTTGAAAAGAGTCTGCAAGGAACACTTACCTGGGCTTTACTCTACTCCTGAATAACTTAACTCAATATAAATCAATAAAACACATGCAATATACAAAAAACTTTTTAAAACAGTAGAAAGCAACTTAGTTCGTTAAAGAAATACAACAACAAACTCATTTGTACTTGTATAATAAAGTAATATAGTTGTTGTGGGAGTTTCTCTAACAGATAACCACGACTATGAGCCTAAGTGGTGATACGATGTCTTGCGACGCTGCCAGAACTGTCCTATACTTTGCTGACAGAATGCCTTAACTAAGTGGACCTACTAGTCTATGCTAAAAAGCACTTAAGGAGTCATCTAAAATGTATGATCCTTTACTACCCATGATGGATACATAGTTTATGGAGACTAGAGTTAATATGAACTCCCATTACTATATCAGTGCTCAATACTACTCCCAAAAGTATTCTTAGCTCATTTGATTTAAAAAAAATTATTTCTTTGTTTGAAATAATTACTCAAAATTTAGCTTAAAAGCTTTCTTGGAAATGCATCACCGAAAACTATAATTCCGATATCAACTGCCTCTACTTCTGGGTATCAACTCTAATTCCATGACCGGAAACTATGTGACCTAAGAATGCCACAAAGTCAAGCCAAAAATCACATTTAGAGAACTTACCATATAACTCCTTATCTTTCAAAGTCTGAAGAACTATTCTGAGATGGCTAGCATGATCTTCCTCATTCCTCGAATAGATTAGAATGTCATCAATGAACACGATAACAAACATATCTAAATAAGGCTTTAATACTCTATTCATAAGGTCCATGAACGCTGCAGGTGCATTGGTTAAACAAAATAACATGACCAGAAACTCATAATGACCATAACGGGTCCTGAACAGTGTCTTGGGAATACCATACTCCTTTACTTTCAACTCATGGTAGCCATATCTGAGGTTTATCTTAGAAAATCAAGAAGCACCCTGAAGCTAATCGAAAAGATCATCAATTCTTAGAAAAAGGATACTTATTCTTGATGGTAACCTTGTTCAACTAACGGTAATCTATACACATCCTAAGGGAACCATCTTTATTTCTCACAAATAAGACCGGAACGTCCCAAGGTGAGACACTTGGTCTAATAAAACCCTTATCAAGGAGACCTTTCAACTGTTCTTTAAGCTCTTTCAACTCTGCTAGTGCCATTCTATATGGCGGAATAGATATAGGACGAGTATCTAGAAGGATGTCTATGTCGAAGTCTATCTCTCGCTCAGGAGGGACTCTGTGTAGATCATGTTGAAAGACTTCTGGAAACTCTTTTACTATAGGACTTGACTGCATGAGAGGCATCTCAACACTAGAGTCATTAACTCGGACTAAGTGATAGACACAACCCTTGGAAACTAACTTTCTTGCCTTAAGGTACAAAATAAAATGACCCTTAGGCACTGCTGAACTACTTTTCCACTCTAAGATTGGCCCATTAGGAATATGGAACTTGACAACTCGAGTTCTACAATCTATTGATGCATAACAGGCATGAAGCCAATCCATACCAAGAATGACATCAAAATCTACCATGTCTAACTTAATTAAATCAGCCCTGGTGTCTTTATGATTAATGGAAACAACACAATAATGATATACTCGCTCCACTAGAATAGACTCCCCAACAGGTGTAGAAACAAAAAAGGGTTCACAAAGTTTTTCAGAAAGAATATCAAACTTATTTACAACATAAGGGGTTACAAAAGAGAAACTTGCTCCTAGGTCTAGCAAAGCCTAAACATCAAGAGAAAAGACTTTGATCATACCAGTGACAACATCTAGTGAGTTCTCTTATCCTTGACGACTAGTGGTCGCATAAAGGCGGTTTGTTCCTCCGCCAGTACCGAAAGTAGCTCCTCTAGGTTCAGCCCTATCTGGTGGAGCAACTGATGAAGATTGGGCTCTATTGCCCTGATTCCCACTACCTTGCCGGTTCATAGGACACTCTTTCATGAAATGACTCTCTTGTCCACACTTGAAGCAACTTGTGGAGCGATCGCGACACTTAACTGGTGGGTTCTAGCATACTTAGCACATGCAGGAGCTCAGTTACCTATTTGTACCACACTACCCTGAGATTGAGTAGGCCTGGTCCTGAAATGCTAGGAATTTTGGTTATTATACTCACTTTTGTTTGTGGGTGCAGGTGCACTAGCAGATGATGGAGCAGGCCTGTTTTGCTTTTGCTGAAAGGACAAGCGGTTCACATTACTTTTCTGCTGCCCGGACTCATTCCCTATCTTAGACTTCTAGTTTCTAAAATCCTCTCTATCCCTCTGCTTCTCTTCCTTAACGTACTGCACATATACCATTAACCTTGATATATCCATGTCACCAATTAGCATCGCTGCCCTGCCCTCTTTGCTTGTTAGACGAGACAACCCAGCCAAAAACACACTCATTCTACTCCTCATATCCGCAACCATCTCTAGAGCATAATGGGATAGTTGGGTGATCTTCAATCCATACTTATGAACACTTAGGGAATCTTGCTTAAGGGTAAGAAATTCCCGTACCTTAGCCTCTTTCAATTCTCGGGGAAAGAAACTCCTCAAGAAAGCTTCCTCAAAACATGCCCAACTCGCAGGTGGTGCTTCCTCAGCTCTACCCTTCTTCCACTGGTCAAACCAAGTCATAGCAACATTGTTCAGTTCATATGCAACTAGTTCAACTTGCTCGGTATCTCCTTGGGGTTGCACTTCCGGTGCATTGGGTACCCCTTGCTCCTACACATTACGCCTAGCAGGATGACCTCTAACAGCTTTTCGTGGAAGCATGCTTATCTGAAAACATGCGCAAGCACGAATTAGAAGGAAACTTTTTAGAGATCAAACTCTAACACGCAAAATGAGTGTGAAAGAAATGAGAAATTTTCTTAAGTGTTGCAGCTTCCTAAATATAGATGTGGCGCACTTCACACCGATAACTAGGACTCTATAGAAACGACTTCATAGACTTCCTAGGACTCTTGAACTATGTGCTATGATACCAAGTTTGCTCGCCCCGAGCCTACACTCTGGGCGGGACTGGCACTCGAGAACCATTGCTGGCCCCATGCGAACCCTTGGCCTGGCTTACTTACTCAGCGGAAGACTCTAAGCATTATTACAATGATCAAATGCACTTACTCAATTGTTTAATAAAATAACTTAGAATGCTTAAAAGTCAACATTCAACTTGGCCAAAATGGAAACCGAAGACTTAACCTATGAAATGATAATTTAAAGGCAACTGAACTACTAATTGTCTATGAAGCCTCTAAAACAAAGAGGGATGTTGGGACAATACCACCGATCATCCTAACAACTGAAAATACTTAAAGCAAAGTAAAATGGAGTCCTTCGAAAAGCAAGGAGGCTCACAACCAGACTCGAATGCGCAACTGGATTAATGAGACGCTGGATGCTGATCCTGGTTACATGTGTCTTTATCATAAGATGATGCAGGCCAACTGGCATTAGTACATTGAATGTACGAGTATGCGAGTTGGAATGCTCAACATAATATAGGCTTGAAAAAAGTCTGAAAGGAACTTACCTTGGCTTTACTCAACTCCTGAATAACTCAAGTCAATATAAAGCAATAAACCACATGCAATATACATAAAGGTTTTTAAAATAGTAGACAACAACCTAGTTTGTTAAATAAATGCAATAACAAACTCAACTGTACTTGTATAATAACGTAATATAGTTTCTGTGGGAGTTTCTCTAACCGACAACCACCACTATGAGCCTAAGTGGTGATACATCATCTTGCCGACGCTGCCAGAACTGTCCTATACTTTGCCATCATATAGAATACCTTAACCAAGTAGATCCACCAATCGATGCTAAAAAGCACTTAAGGAGTCATCTAAAAAGTATGATCCTTTACTACCCATGATGGCTACATGGTTTATGGAGACTCGAGTTAATATGAACTCGCATCCCCATATCGGTGATCTACACTACTCCCAAAAGTATACTTAGCTCATTTGTTTTAAAACAAAACTTCTTTCTTTGGTTTGAGATAATTACTCAAAACTTAGCTTAAAAGCTCTCTTGGAAATCGGTGTTTCCTTTTCTTGTTCAAATGTGAAAACCTTTTAAACTCTTGGGAATACTTAGTTCCTTTATATATTTTGGAGAAATGAACTCAACTCTTTACTCTTTGCTTAACTTAGAACTTAAGTCTTAAAAGAAAGTTAAAACGTTTGTGAAACACTTTTGAAAACTTTATAAACTTCTCTTGACTTGCTTATTAACTTCTATACTTGACTCTTAACTTTTCTTGAATTGAATTATGGATTCAAGAATCAAGATCTCAGGTTTATGGATGATTTCATGATGTTATATGTACTTAAGAGTGTTGGAATCAACTAGAATACATAGGTACATTACTAAGGAACTAGTACGAAAAGATGGGGGAAGAATGGGAAGAACTGGCGACCCTTGGCACTCTGAGAGGCACGGTGTGCCAGCCCTTGTTATTCTGAGATCAGGTTGGGGCGCTCTGGCTGGAGCGGCGCACCAGAGCCCAACATTCAGAGACCCCTCTTGGGGCTCTGAGAGGTGCGACGCCCCAGACCCTCCCTAGGTGTTCCCCGACTTTTCTTCTTCGTTTTTTTATCTCTAAACCCTCTAATTTCACTTAGGTTTTTGACCAAACACTTAGAATCATTTATACCCTCAATATATACTAGATTCAACTCGAAATCACACCCAAAAACATGAATCAAACTCAAGAAAACTTCAACAACACAACCCATAAGAATTCAAACGAATTTCATCAAGAACTCAAAGGATTTACTTTTAAATCAAATATAATTTGCTGAATTATATCATGGTTGGCGCGTGGGTGAACTAACCCAACACTATGTGATCTCACATACCTTGTAGGGATCACCCCTTGACGAAATCCACACGTGAAAACCTTATGAACGATGATCTTTGTCTCTTTTCTCCTCTTCTCTCCTCTTGCATTCTTTCTCCAAAATCCCTAACTCTAATTCAAAAGTGCAGACTGAACAATTTCATTTTAGACCCTTATATAATTACCAAAAATGAATTAAATAAGTTGGGTATGGAAAAGACTAAAATATCCTTTCAAAAATCCGGATTGGATTTTTCTTATTTGAACTGCCCAACTTCCAATGGGCATAACTCACTCATACGAACTCAGAATCGCACAAACTCGGTGGCGTTGGAAAGATAATTCCAAGATATTTCCTAAAATATCTGGAACCACACCTAACACATCTTTATCTAGGAATTATGGTTGTTTGAAGTTGACCAAAAACTCATTCTTAACTTAACTTAAACAAATTTCTAGATTTTCTTTATTTCCAAAAATCACTATTTCCAATTCTTGACTTCTTCCTAGTTATTTCAATTTTCGAAATGTTACAGTTCTGAGGTTCCTTTGGCTACTACCGGGGATGAAATTAGAGCCGATGATGCTGATGTTGAGTCCGATGCGGAGATAGATGAGGAGCAGTTAGGTGTTCGAGAGGAGACTGTGTATGAGATTTAGTAGACTTGGAGGGTACCATGTTCGAGATAGCTAGGTAGGCATCGCTCCAGGACACTTGTATGGTGGGCTCCAGTGGAGCCAAAGATGCTGATATATCAGGCACTGATGCCTAGACAGAGGGAGTGACTGATATGCAAAATTCACCCTAGGCCTTGCCTAGCAGGATGATCTTTTTGCCTCCTTCTCTGTTACTTTTAGACTATTTCTATTTTTATTTGCATTTTAGGAAAACTACTTATTTTTGTTGGCGGGGTGAGGTATTTCCATACCTATATCTACTAGGCTAATTTTGTGAATATTGGTTTGTTTTTGGCTTTGGTTTTGTGAATATTGGAGCCTATTGGTGTTTTTATATATATATATATATATATATCTTGGTTGTTGAGACATTGTGGTCCATTGTTATTACTGTGTAAATGGTTTTGACCGATATTAAAATTTTTGCCACCTTTCGTGTGTGTGTGATTGTGGCTGTTCTCTTGCATTTTTGAGTTTCAATTGTGGTAAATATCGATGTATTGAATAGTGCTCTTAATTGAATGACATGAATGTGCAGCCAGGATGAGGCAAACTGAGTTACATAGGTAATATTTGAACTTTTAGCATCCCCTTGTAACTAGAATGTCGATTAAATCACGGTGATGAACATTGGATGCTAGCTAGAAAGTGTGGAGTCTTGTTTCATAATTGTATCGAATGCCTTGTGTAGTGAGGTTGTCTTGAATATTGTGCTTGATGACACCTAAAATTTGCCCCGTTGGTCTGAATGATTGATTGAAGCAAGCGATTGAAATGATCTTAGGCAAAATTTTTGAAGAGTGAGCCAAATTAATAATATACCTCTTTGTGGCCACCTTGTGAGAAGTGTGAGCCTGGCTTACTCCTTTTGAGCATATCCTTTTCTTTGGAAGAAACTTGAACAACTTTGACCTCTCTAGTCCATTACCCATAACCTTCATGAAGTATCCATTCAGTTTAATAGCCAACTTAGGCCAAAAGGCTAAGTTGGGGATGTGGTGAAAAAGGAGGAAAGTCAAAAAGTGTGAAAAATCCCCCTTCATGCATTGTTTTGAAAAAGATGGAACCCCTCCATATAAAAAAAGAGAAATTGTCAAAATGAAAAAGAATGAAAAAGAAGTGTTGTGAAATAAAGTGTGTGAAAGAAGCAAAAGAAATGGGTATCAGTTGAGACACTCTTAATAATGTGGTGGATTGTGAACAAATTTGAAAGTGAAAGAGAAAGAGAAACAGTGATTTTTAGGCCATACTTCATGAAGGTAAAAACCACTAAACCAAAATGCCATACCTTTATACTGTGCCCCATTACATGCCTTAAAAGACCTTAGTGATCTTGAGTGAGCTGAAAAGAAGGTTGATTGGACAATAAGGGCAAGCCTATGGGTGGAGTCATGCATGTGTTCAAGTTTGTGAGCGTGAGAGTTGTATTTGATTTTAGAATCTTAAATTGTGGAGGAATTTTAT
Organism: Solanum tarapatanum; assembly: GCA_029582485.1. NCBI lineage: Eukaryota > Viridiplantae > Streptophyta > Magnoliopsida > Solanales > Solanaceae > Solanum > Solanum tarapatanum. The sequence goes on from JAJOOB010008186.1 coordinate 19,765, forward strand.
ATGAGTATGGAATCATCCTTGTTGTGAGGGCATTTGAATACTTTTGTTAAGCTTGAACTTGCATTTGAAGCAAGCATTGTGAGCTTGAGTATACTTGAATATGGTGAGTCACAATTTGAAACTTTGTGTGTACAATTGAACATTGTATGTGTAGTTTGAACCTTTTGTGTGCATTTGTGTTGAGTCTTAAGCAACACTGTTTGTAGGCATCCTTGTTGAACTAATTGGTCTTGAGTTTTACTTGAGGACAATCAAAAGTTAAGTTAGGGGTGCTGATGAGTCAGCGATTTTGAATTATTTAGGGCTTGGTTTTCATGGTTTAAGTGTCCTCAAATGCCTAATTTATGCTCTAAACTAATGTTAAAGTTTTGATTTACATCAATGCAGGCTAAGTAGCAAGGGAAGGACATTACCGGTCAAAAAGGAGCAAAAAAGCTGAAGATGTTGAAGGAAGGCAATCCTAGTGATCGCCAAGACCACTCGGTGAACCGTTGAGTGGCTCTTTAGCTCGCTTAATGTTCCAGCGTGCGAACCCTGGGGAAGAACCTACTTGGTGACAGAAATGGGCAGTTGGCGGACCGCCGAACGACTCGGTGATATCAACCTTGATAACCTAAAGTCACAGAACCTTGAGGACTAATAGCGATTGCAAACCGGTGATGGATTGGATCGAAGGGCGGATAGTCGACCGGGTAGGTGACACCTGACTTACTTCCCTTAATGACCCTAGAGGCCAAAATTTGGGAAACTATAAACTGAAATTTAAAAAGAAGAGAGAGAGTTCTGGTTCCAAAAGTTTTTACAATTTTAGTTTTCACTGAGTTCTTGGAGTATTCCATTGAAGACTTTGAAGAATTGCAATTTTGTTTTTGAATTAATTCAATTTGGAGCATTGTAGAGACTTGGAAACTGTTACCCAACTCATGGCTAATATAGTTGGTAATTGTTTCTCTCGTTTTATGATGTGTAGTTAAAACCTCAATTCTTGGGGTGTGATCATGTGATTATTGACTTAATTTGCTTATGGGTATTCTTATTTACTCATTTAAATGCTTAATAGAAGTGGGTTAAATCGATAACTTTGTTTTAATCTATGAATTGTAGTTGCAAATGCTTATATTAGGGTCTTAGTGAAGGGTAATACGATATAGTATTAGGCTAGACTAATTAGGAAAAGACCCAACTGCCCCTGAAATAATCACTGACCCCTGACCCACGGACCCTAACCGACAGACCGTGGCCTGACCGACGGACCGTCCTGCACGTCCGTCGACTGTGGTCAGAAACTGGAATTTGGGGGTCTGGACCACAGGGTCTCAACCACGGACTGTGGACCCACTGACGGACCGTTGGTCTGGCCGTTGTTCTCAGCTTCTGACTCAAGGTTGAGGTGACGAACCACGGACCACACCTACAGTTCGTGGTCCTATCCACGGGCCGTGGTTGGCTGCCGTCAGTTGGCACCTGCAACTTCCTGAAAACTATTGGTTTGCCCTTTTCCGAATATAGGTGTTACAATAGGTATAATTTTGTTTGCTATGGAGGTTGCGATTTGTATATTTCTGCACGTTTTTTATTTCGCTTGCGAATAAATAGTAAGGTAAGTATATACAATTTTTATATTTATACATTTAGGCATTTTTCAGAACTCCGTTTATATATTTCTCTTGTTAATATACAAACATGGTTATTTATTATGATTTTTCATAAATCGTATGCAATTAGTCAGGGCAATCATACACAAAATTTTGAATTTACACAAATCAGATGAATTATACAAATCAGGCGAATAACAAGAATTGAGTAAACCCGACACGTGAACTACAATTTTCTTAAACTGTAGATATAGTACCTAATATAGGCTAAAGATTTGCTATTCTAAATAATTTTCCCAAATAAGAATAACTTGAAATAAGTCAAAAATGAGTTAAAATAAGCTAGGAACTGTTTGGCAAAGTTAAAAATAACTTAAAATAAGTTTAAAATGACTTCTTTTTAAAAAAAAATAAGTTAAAAACCAAAGTAGGTTTCTACCTACTTTGAATTATTTGATTTAAAAGTCATTTGGTTTGACTTTTTTATTTTTTAACTTAAAAGCTATAATTTTTTAAAGTCAATCTAAACGAGCTCTAAAACTATAATTATTTTGATTCCCAGTGAAATCCCCCTTCAACACGTAGCTTAGGGCATCTAAATTGAAATTGCATTGGAAAGTAAGCGTTTTTGTAAAAAAAAAGTCTCTAATTTCCACCATTATATTTTATTAGTGATATTTATATCCTACAAAGATGGATAAAAATAGAGTAATTGATTTTCAAATACTGATTTGAAATCCCAGAATATATAATTTAAAGGAAAAATTACAGACACATCTATTTAAAGGTTAATAATACAACCTTTATATCTAATTCTTTTAGTTACTATTTCTAAAGTTTTAATTACAAGTATTAACACATCAATTTTAATTTATAAATAAATTAATTACATTTTATTAAGTAATTTTATAAAATTATTATAATTAATAGGTGAGAGAAATAACATTAATGAGAGATAATTAGTTGATAATTATCAATTATACCTTTCAAGAGATTTTCTTAACTTACCACATGTCACCCCCACCTCCACTCCCACATACCCACGTTTCTCTTTCAATACACAATTAGTCTTTGTCTTTCAACTTCTTCATTGTTCTTCTTCTCCATTCAAATGAAAACCGCCGCAAATCTGGTACACATTGCGAAGAATCAAAAAGTTTGATTTACAAATAAACATGCTGAATTATCAAAAAGTCCATCATACACCTAGAAAGAGTCCGAGATTTGTAGAAGATGAATCTAATGTTGAAATAGAGCCTCCAAATTTTAATATTCTAACTCAAACTCTGCATATGGTAAAAGGTTGGATCTCTATTCCAATCAATTACCTGCATGTAATGATAAACCCAATCAGATCCTCTCAAATATGAATTTAGAAAGGATGTATCTCAACAAGATCCACGATCAAAGTATGTATTTCTAACTTATTGAAATTTGTTCATAATAATATATTCACTTTTTTTCTCCAAACTATTTTTTTCAATGTTATTTCAGTGATTGTGGCTTGTACACATGTCTCTTTGATGAATATATTAGTAATATAGTTTTTGATATGGGTCTCATTGACATTGATACAAAATATCATCGTCAAAAGTACGTCGCAATCCTCTGGTAGTGTGTTGTAAGAAAGATTGTTGATGGTACAATTAGTGAGAGCAGAGTAACTGACACTGTTGCTAGCAATTTGGTGGACCACACATAGCAAAATAGCATGCTCTGAATACTATCAGTTATCCTACACGAAGACCAAAAAGATTAGATAGATGATGGACTTAGCTTTCATTACATGTTTTGATTTTAGGATACTGTATATTTTTTGCTTTAGGTTTTTACCATAATATATACTGTGCATTATTTTATTATTGTTACTTTGCATTATTAAACAAGTTTTATTGATTTCATTCATGATTTTAGGAAATCAAAAATATGTTTTATGTTAAGTGTAAAAACATATATGTTTAGACTTAGTTATTTTAGTTGGATACCAATTGCATACAATGTTAGGCTTAATTTTTTAAGTTGGATACCAATTGGATATCAGCCGTAACCAGTTTTAGATTGATATTTTAGTTTTGAAAAACAGTACATACACAAACTAGTAAGAATTAAATATTTTGAAATTCTATCTAAATACTAATTGCATACATTTCAACACTTAAACTTTTCAAATAGATACCATTTGAATACAACATTAATTAGTTTTAGTTTTGCTTACTCGGTTGAAATCTTAATTATATATTATATTTTCAGTTGGATAACAATTAGGTACCAATTGCATATATGGTTAGACTTAATATTTCCAATGGGATATTAGTCGGATATCAATTAGATACCAATTCTTACACTGGTGAACTTAATTTTTCTTGGAGATAGAAATTGGATTCCACGTCTATACCCAATGGTTACCAGCTATAACCAATTTTAGTTTTTGGGTCTACATTTGAAAAATACTGCATACACAAAGGAGTAAGTAGTACACAGAATAAATGTTCTGAAATTAGAATTCATTAAGTTAAAAGACCAAAAACATCAAAACATATGTTTTCTACAATTAAATAACTAAGTTAAATTAAAAACAAATTATGACTAATTTTCAATAGGAAAATTTGAAAATGTGTTCGTGTTGTGTCCTTCCCGGCTGATACTCTCAAATTACATATCCCTAAAGAAGTATAAGCGATCGTTGTCAAATAAAGAACCCAACTTATAGGTTGGGGTCGATCCCACGAGGAATATGGCTTAGACTTAAACTTAACTCACTATTATCTCCGTTTAGTCAAACCATTTCTGAGAAAACTAAAAAAGGGAGATTTCATAAGTAAGTAACAGATTTGAATGCTTAAGTAACAAGTAAACAAAATTCAGACTTTGGTTTATCAATATGAGAAGGAAACTAGGGTATGTGTGTTCCCCACAAGCTCTTAATGCAATAATCCTAATCATAGTAATATTTTCCTAGTGTTTTACATGCAAAGCTAGTAAGTTAGGTAACCCTAAGTGATTGGTCCTCCAAGTAGGAAATTTTACCACACAATTTTATCCATTTACGTGTGTATGCTTTACTTACCCGACCTTTACCCCAGATTAGTCATCATATCAATGTAGTTTAGTTTTCACACTCACTTCAATGGAAATTAGACTACTAGATAGCATTCACTAAATCTCTATTGTTTAATCATTTTCTCATTCATTACCTCCTTGGTCCGAGAAGTAGGAACAAGGCGAGTTCTAGCGTTGCGCACCGCTAGAAAGACTTCTAAACAAAAGGATTAACAATAAATGCATCAACACTATTCAAGAATTACTTAATTATTATTCATATATTGTTAATTGCTCATGGTTCCCACAACCCTGGTTGTGGATTTAGCTACTCATGCTTGAGAGTTCATAATTCATAAGTAGGTTAAAAGAATTCAGGAACTTACAGTTAGAATAGATGAAACCCGAAATCTTGAATTCAATTTCAAAGTGAAAATTGTTGAAAACAAAATTCGGAAATATATTTGCTAAAAGTTTGCAACTTAATTCCCAAAGAAAATAAACTAGAAGTTTATAATAATGTTTAACCCCCAAAAACGAGGATTACAACTCCTATTTATAGAAAACAAATCCTAACTTAAATAGGAAACAAAATAAGGAAATAAAACTGCTTAGATGTGGCTTTTGTCGACGTGACGACCTACAGACCGTGGGTCGACATATGGTTCATGGGTCCCCTTTCGTGGTCCAACACTTAGAAAATAAAATCAGTTACTGGCACTTCAACTTTAAGATCTCCAATGATGGATGTGCATGATGGCCCGAGGGTCGACCTATAGTCCGTCGATCCCTCCGTGGTTCCACCTTTGGTCAGACTTCCCTGATATTCCACTTACGCTTGTCCACCTATGGTCTGTGGATTGGACTAGGGTCCGTCCTGTCAGTCTGTATTTTGAGTTCTGAAACTCAACTTCCAGACCAGGACCTACGACTGCCCATCCACAACCCGTCACTGGACCTACGGTCCGCGTTTAGCTCTATTGGTGGCTACTTCTGCACTTTTCAGCTCACATCTTCATCAACCACATCCAAGCCTATTTCCTGCAAGAATTACACTCAAAACATTATTTCTAATACAAAATAGCCCAAGACACACACAAACTCTAAGTGAAACGCATCAAAAATACTGTCATCTCAGGGTATATCAACATCCTCAACTTAAACTTGTTGTTTGTCCTCAAGCGACACATTAAAACTCTAAACGACACTTATGTAGAAGCAAATATACCAACTCAAGCAATCATATGGCTTTCTCAATCAATTCCATCACTCAGTGCAAATCTTTTCATCTAGACTCAACAAGCTAACTCATGTGGATCAAAACATGGCATAGATCGACCTATAGACATCACAACATACACTTTTACAATCACCAAGGTACCAACTCTCCAAAAATGTAACTAGTGCCCTCATATCAAAAGAAATCCTTTTTCACACAATGTATATGAATTTCAAGTTTAAGGATTCATTGTCACGACCCAGGGGTACACCCTAGATGTAACATAGCGTACTTGACCCCGAAGGGGTCTCATACAAGCCCTTAGCATATCATCCCATAAGATACTAGAAAAGTACAGCTATTTAACACATTTTTCATACAATCAAAGTCTTTATAAGTAGAAGTCTTACTACACTTGTGTCTCAAACCATCTAAACTTAATTTTGAATAAAACCTTTGGAACGCAATCCATACAATAGTCTAAAATATAAAGAAAAGACATAAAGGAAATAATGGCTTTGTCCTCGAAGCTATGAGGACTCACCAAGTTGTCAACTTCTTGAAACTTCTAGAAACCTATCTCCAAGAATAGAACTCAAATCACCTAACCCTACATTTGATAAGAATGTAGGCAAGAGTATGCGTTAGTACAAAAGTACTAAATATGTTAGCTAGCTTAGCATCATAAGAGCATAAGAAAAGTGTTAGCCAATCTAATACATAAGTCATAAGCATAAGAGACAATAACATAATCATAAGCATAATCTACAACATAGGCATAATATGAGCATAAGTCAACATAAGACATAATCCAACAACAAAGAAAAATACCACATATTCATAAGCTTAGTCCATACTCAATTCCTCTAGGAGAAACTTCATAAGTAACCTTCAAGTTATACTTGTTCAATGCATAGATGAGACCCCATAAACCCATCTAGGCTAAGTATTACTTTTAGTCCATCATACCTCTTTATCCTATTTGATTGTATCCTTTAGCTTACTTCTCATAGACAAGGGATCCTATCACGTTTAGTCAATCATATCATGAAAGGTAACTAGGGCAACAATCCATCAAACACACATCCTAAGCATAAGCCATAAGCATATTCATTTCAGAGATCATCATAACAGAAAAGAAACATACTATAGATACTTTCAGAGCATACCTGTGCAGTACCTGAATAAGATCCCATACTCTTATTCATACTAAGTAAAGCTTCTTAAGTACCCATAGTTCATAACTCATATTCTTGGTCATATTACTACTATATTGGGAACATAAACCTTAACTATCATAGACCATGTGAGCTAACATGGAATCCAGTGTCTACCCCACACCAAAAAAGGGTTGTTCTACTTACCGAGGGTAGAACCATACTCTTAGATTAGGTGGATCCAATAGCTAAGTAACCTATGTGGGCACATATTTATGGGATAAGGAGATTGCTACTAGAAACCCGGACTCAACTAAGGTAGAAGGTTCCATCTCATGAGATACATACTTTGGGAACCCAGACTCAACTAAGGTAGAAGGAACCCATTTGGAAAGTCGGGCTCAACTAAGGTAAAGCTTTCATTGGGAAGCCAGACTTAACTAGTCTAAAAGCTTCCATCTCATATTCATATCCACTCGATGTTAGGCATTATGTCCCATTAAGTTCACATTAAGTCTTGACTTAAGTTCATATTTGTGGAAGAATGCCTTGACACTCAATCCAACATAACTCATACTAAAGCTCATAGATTCGTTAGGTGAGACTAGTCTTCCAACCATAGAATCACTATATGTGACAAACCTTTCACATCATATCATATTTATGACTATGTGTGTATATGAGAATAATCGTTCATCAACACTACAACTAGGCCATGAGGATACTCACTTTACTCTCAAAGTGATCCTAAGACATGTACTAAACTTCATAAAACATGCATACTATCATATCTTGCCCATTTCTAGAGTCATAGCTCATATTAAATCAACACATCTAGAATGACTACATTAGACATGAATATATTCATAATTCAAGTAGTTCAATTACTACAAGCCTAATCTTATACTTCACCTCTTTGAGGTTCTAATCTTACCTTCAATCATCACACCTAGGGTTCAAGCACTATACATGGATATCCTCCTAACCCATGTGATTCTATCACTTGATGCATTCAAACCTTCCTGAGGTAGATTAGGTGGGTAAAGTATTACCATAACCATTCTATTTAATAGGCTACCATCATCATATAAGCTTCACTCTTGGAGCCTTAGCATACATAATTCATCATATTGGCTTTACTCTCAAAACCTTAGTGATCAACATTCATTACTATGAGTTTGTATTCTCAATAGATCTACAACATAAAAGTATCTTATGAACCTAGATTACAATGCATTCTAATCACATTCTTCATTACTAGGTGATTCTAGTCATAATTCATCACAAAGGTTCAACTTCAACTTTAATACTCATGATCCGTCATATATACTATAATCTAATTCAATTCATGTCTACACGCTTTCATTCATGAACAATTACTATAGACATTACCAATTTTAGAAGATCACCTCTAACTCTTCAATTTCACCTTTCATGGCATAAACCCACATAATATCGATTTCATCAAATAAACTAGGGTTAACCATGGAAAACACACAATATCTTCATAATAACATAATTAAATGCTAAATCAATCATAAACAAGTACTAACCACTCAATTGGAATCATACTCAACACTACCCATAATATAGGAAGAAACCCTAGCTAGGATTAGGGTTCATCTTCAAAATTGGGGGAAACCTAGGGGGCTATATGGATGGAAGAATCCATATATGAATAAGGTAACATACTTTGATAATAAATCCCTCATAATTCTTGAACCAATGGAGAAATTTGACCTAGATTTCTTCTCTTCTTCTTCTTTGCTTACTAGAGAGAGAATTTCTTGGAGGGAATTGGGTCTCTTTGGTGAATCTAAAATAATGATTTGAAATCATATAAGTAAGGGTCTATTAGGTTTATATAGGGGGTCTAATTACTAATAAACTGACCCTACTTAATAACTAATTAATTCTAGAATATTCCCTTACCCCACCTAACTTAAAACTTAAAACCCAAATCTGCCCCAACCCACGAGACCAAAACCCACGGACCATGGGTGGGTCTACGGACCGTACTGGTCCTTCGTGGGTGGTGGCATGCAACTTAATTTTAACCCCTTGACCCACTACCCTCCCCCACGGGGAGTGGGTCCCCAACGTTAGTGGGCTGTTTTTTGACAACTTTTGAGGCTGTTTTAGGGTCCTCCTCAAGGACCCCTTGGTTGGTCCTTGGGGAGTCATACCTTGACATTTAACCCCTAAACCCCTCATTCTAAGTACAGGAAGTCATTTTACGATTCTAACCCTCACATCAAACTCTAAAACTCTTACGTAAGGCTCTAGTTTCACCTACTAGTTTTCTCGGTGTTACATTCATTCAACACTCACACTCAGAAGTGACTTCAAGTACAATTAGTGCTCAATACCATAGGCTTTCCCCTATTTTCACTACATAGACTCTCCAAACTAGTCACTAAGATCACTATAAGACTTTCTTTGCTTGTAATGTAGGCTCAGGGTCAGGTAGGGTACATTTGTGTACTTTTTAGTAAATTTTCTTCCCTCCTTGACATTACATTGGATTTTTATTTCTTTTCTCAACCAATTCTTGTCATCTTTTTATTTTCTGCTCTTTCCCTTGACTCTCTTCAGCACATATGTGACTCTTGACTTTATTGCTCTTATTTTTCTTTTACATCATATTTCTTTGTTTCTTTTAGTACTTTTTTCATTCATCTCTTTTCTTGACTTAAGTAACATCTTTTTCTTTCTTCTACACAAAACTCTTTTCATACCTTTTTTATTTTGGTTTCTGTTTCCATAGCCACCCTCAACCTATGTATTTTGCATGAGTTGGGGTTCACAATATCCGATGTCGGACCAGAGCCAACATTAAGGTAACTTTCGAATTACCCACCCTCAACTTAGGCTTTTGGCCTAAGTTAAGGTGCACATATCTAAGAAGGTATTGGGGCCAAAACAATCTTTTAGGGAAGGTGAATTACGTGCATTTAAAGAAGAAGTCTTCATTAGGCTCAAACATTTGGATCAAAGGGAGAATTTATTTCTTTTCGTTGACTTTTATGCTTGAGTGGACTTATCTGAACAAGGGCCTATGATCATTTCCAGACTTCTAGCCTAGATTATCTTATCAGGACCAACGGGGCAAGTTCTAGATTGGCACATACTGTATGAACATTCAAACTTTTCTCACACACACTTGACACATTGTTTCATTATCGGATTATTGAATAACCAGTTAAAGGTTTAGCTTAAGTCATGTTGTCATACCAGTTCCTTATCATGTGATATGAAGATCCAACATATTCAACTCATTCAGCCTATAGATTTAGCACATTTCAAAATTTCAAAATATTTGGACATGTATCAATTTCGTGCTCTTTATTCCATCATGCTTTCTTTTTTCTACTTGCTTCTACACTTACAATCCTAAACATGTCGGTTCAACAAAAAGTAAATTAGTCCCTTGGAGGAAAATAACATAGGCAAGAAAACCCCAAGGGAGGATTATGAGTTGGGTTACTCAGACTTCACCCTATCACTCACAATCCATTTACCCCACCCCTAACAAAATAAGGTGCAATAGCCATCAATGCACAAAATAAAAAGTAAAGTATAGGGTGAAACAAACCTGTGGCGCAATTGCACCGAAGACCCATCAAGAAACGGGTGGATCAAGTTTCTCGAAATCCGCTGGATCAACACTAGGGATGCCATTAGTAGTGCCCTCATCAACAATGAGTACACCATTAGTAGTGCTCCTCGAACCAGAAGGTCCAACATCTATCGCTCAGGTGCACTGATGCCTCATATTCTCATCAATGATGGACTTCCTCTGGGCTGCCTCCAACTTCTGGTGCTTATTATTCAATCGTCGAGCATCCACAGTGTCAAAAGTGAGATCAGAACAGGGTGGTGGCATATTGTCGCTAAATAGGGTAGTCATCACCATCTCATCCTCCTCCACCTCGGGTGCAGACTCTGGTACCTTCTCAGTAGGGGCTAGCAGGGCATAAACATCAGCCCGAAGTGTAGCCAACTCTGTCTGGAAAGTGGTCAAATCAATAGTGGGGCAGGCCTCTCCAAAACGCTCAACTCAAATGCATCCAAACGCTTATGAACGGCCAGAATCTTCTTATCCATCATCTGCTCCATCCTAGCCTCATACTCCTTAACAGAACACCATATCCACAACCTCATAGGTTGCAGCAAGGTATCCATCTGGGTCTCCAACTTTTGGGCTCTTGCTAGAGGAACGACAATGGACCCTAAAGAGGGAGTGGCTCGCGATGAGCTTTGGGCTTGGCTAGTGGCAGTAGAAGGTTGAGATGTGCATCAGTAGAGGTAGGATGAATTACAGTATCATCAATCTTTATCTGCTCCACATCAATAACAAGATCAGTACCTAAGTGCGGTAGGTCAACCTGTGGCTCCCTCTGTGGTGCAGCAACATTGGCATCATCTCGAATGAGGCCGATATCTACAATCTTGGTCACCTCGAGCAACCTGTAGCAATGCAAAATGGGCACTGCAGCCTCCCTGCAGAGATAGAGTATTAGACATGGGAAGGGAAAAGTGATAGTGGTATGAAAGGCCTTCTCGTGGATCTCAGCGATCAGGATACGGGAGAAATAAAGCTATAGTCCCGCCATAATAGCATCAATCATCACGGCCCGGTCCTAAATGACAACATTTTTCGCCTGAGTAGGGGTTATAATTAATAAAGATTCCATAAACACACCAAGTAACATAAATCATCTAAGAAGCCAAATCAAACATCGCAAATAAAAAATAAAAATAAAACAATATTAGACTTAATAAGCAATATCAATCACAAATAGAAAACTAATAGTGAAAGAAGTTATTTTAAAAAAAATCTAACACAAAATATAAAGTTAATAAGAAAGCCACAGTGAATCATATTGGAATAGAAAACCTTGGTGTAGATGAAATTATTGGTGTCTATTTGTTGGTTGTTTCGGTGGTCAAGAGGTCGTTCACCGGTGATGGAGCTTAGAGCTCCGGCTCGCTGGAGTCGTTGTTCGCCAGCTTCAAGCTCGCCGGTTTGACTGTTGTTTTTGGGTTTCTTCACCGGAGGAGCTCGTGGGTTGAGCTGGTTTGTAGAGCTACTGTTCGGGAGGTGGTTTGGGTCAAGGTTTTTGGTGATTTGGTGAAATGGGTCTGGTGGTGGTGTCGGAAAAGAGAGGGGTTTTTGTGTTGTTCTCTGGTGGATTTAGAGTTTCGGTGGGGGTTTGGTTGCTAACGGAGTGGTGTTTTGAGATGATTTCGGTTTTTCCGGAAAAGGAGATAGAGGTTCGGGTTCTGGGGGGTTGTTTTTGGTTGAGTTTCGGGGTTGGTTTTGGGTTTGTTTGGAGGTCTGGCAAGGCGGTTCGTTCCGGCGAAGAGAAGAGGGTCGTTGGGGTCTGAAAAAGAATGGAGAAGCGGGGTCGTTTGTAGTGGGTGGTGGCTTCTTGTTCCGACAGTTAATTAGCCGGAGAAGACAAAGTCTTTTGGAGGCTATTTTTTTTTCAAGACAAAATTTATTTTTTTCCTTTACTTTATAATTGCTAAAATCTGAATTTTTCCACCACCCTTCATATTTGACCAAATAATTACTTAAATAGGGAATTGGTTTATAATTGGATCAAATCATAGGCTTAGGATTGTGATCCAAAATTATCGGTCAATCTGTGTATGCAAATTTTATCCGTATTTGAATGAATTTCTAGACTGTGTAGAATATCAAAATTAATATTAGCAAATGTAACGGATAAAAATGAATATTAAAAAAAGTAATGAACGTAACTAATGACATGTAAAAATCGCAATTTAGCAGAAATAATGATTTAATCAAAATGAGAAAATATTCGAACGTATTCAATCGGCTGTGACAAAAATAATGTAATTAAAATTAATTGATAAAAAATCCAAAATTTTGACAAATAAAGATAGTTATCGATAAACTTATTTAAAATTATAAAAAATGTATTTTGAACAATTAACTAAATAAAACTTAAAAGTTATGAATTTTGAAAATGTTAGGCCAAAATTGGGTGTCAACAACCCTTACTAGCAAACGATCCAACATCTAATCCATGAACGACATAGGGAAATGGTGTTTCTGAGTCTATGCACACTCTCCAACCAGTCACCGGCCTCATTGGAACAAGTTCATTTGTAGTATTGGGAACCACACTGATTCCTCCCTTCTTTGGCGCACACTATACAGCGCAGACCCAACTACTATCAGCAATAGGATATATAACTCCAGCATCTAATCACTTGATGATTTCCTTTTTCCCAACCTCTTCCGTAGGGGGATTCAGTCTCCTTTGATTCTCAATACTTGGCTTACTGTCCGGCATGTCATGACCCAAGGCTACCCCTAGATGTGACACGGCGTACTCGACCATGAAGGGGTCTCATACAAGTCTCATAGCATTCTTGAACATAAGAAGCATAGAAAAATAGAGAGGAATTAAAACTTTCCTTTACAATCAAAGACATTTTTCATTAAAAAGCAAGCGGAAGACTTTCTAAACTTTGTCTCAAACCATCTAATACTTTGAATACAACATTGGGACATATCCCATACAAAAGCTTTAACAAAAACTAAAAGACATAAAGGGAATATATTGGGTTTTGTCCTCGAAACTATGAGGACTCACCAAGTCTTCATCTCCAAGCTCCTTAAAAACCTATTCCTCAAGCATAGAACACCAATATCTCCAAACCCTACACTTTGGTGAAAATGGTGAAATATTGGTTAGCACAATTAAGTACTGAGTATGGAAGCCATGCAAAAACCATGCTTAAAACGGACATTTTATTTGCAAGTCATGCTTTCATGCCATTTTGATAAAACCTTCATGAATATAAACATAAGAGGCATAATATTCAAACATAACCAACATACAAGTCATTTCATCACATTAGAACATATTCAACATATAAACCATTACATTCACATTAAGTCTTTACCTCAAGTAACCCTCAAGCTATGCCTTGTGCAATGTATAGATAGCGTCCCATACCACCACCCACATTAAAGTACCACTTTAAGGTCACCAAAAGTGAACTTACCATTCAACCTTTCCATCTTCACACATTACTCATACACAAGAGACATAAACATTTCATAAGTCATATCATCACATAAGGACCATCACCTAAGACAACCCCTAAGTCATACTTGTGCAATGTGCAAGTAGCATACGATACTACTACTTACACTAAGTACTCCTTTGAAGTCACCATAGGCAAGGCACACTCATACTCAATAAGTCATGAAATGGAAGTAACTCATAATACAATCCAAGTTTAGCATACATCTTTACACTTAAACATATAAGTCCACATTCTTCATTAACTTCATTTAGAGCACCTTCATTCATTAGACATTAGATCATCAGTCTCATTAACTTTATCATAAGAGGATATTCATACAATAGCCATTAAGACTTAGAGAACTCACTATGACCCTTTAAAAGCCTACTCGTGCAATGCATGGATGGTATCCCATACTACCACCCACACTTCATAGAACTCCTCAAGAAGCCATAATGCACATCTCACATAATGGGAATAAACGTTTAACCGACATAGACCATGTGAGCTAGTCATGGAATCCGGTGTCATGAAACCTTACACAGTAAATAGGTGGTCTACTTGCCTAAGGAAGACCGGTAAAATTAGCTTGGGTGGAATCCACTAGCTAATAGCCTATGTGGGCACATAGTTATGGGATAGAAAGATGTTCATTGGAACTCTAGCCTAACATTGGGAGAGTTTCAATCTTACCATATCCACTCGGTGATTAGCCTACATTCTCATAGAGTAGTTTCATTACAATTTAATCATTATTCTTTAGAGCGCCACAAACATTAGGCTTACCGACCCAAAGCACATTACACATGAAAGGGCCACCACCATTAGGTCTACCGCTTCAAGGTACATTTAAGGATATCTCATTGACTTTCCTAGAAAGAGCCATCTCCATTAGGTATACCATTTATAGGATCATCATTTCACATAAGAAAGGGCCACCACCATTAGGTCTACCACTTCAAGGTTTTACATTAACATTGGTTTCTAGACTCATCATGAAGGCCACCACCATTACGTTTACCGGTTCAAGACATATCTTAAAATACCACATTAGTCATTCATATAAAGGCTACCAATATTAGGTCTACCAATTCTAGGTCATTCATTCATGAAGTGGCTACCAACATTAGGTCTACCAATTCAACACGTTATGACATTAAGTCAAGATACATTATGTCAGGACCCAGTGGTATCCAGTAGACGTAACACGGCGTACTCGACCCCGAAGGGGTCTAATATAAGCCCTTTGCATCATAACATAGGTAATAGAAAAGTATGGAAAATTTAAAACTTCTGTAGGACCATATAATCGAAAACATTTTCATAAGCAAACGGAACCCTTTACTAAAACCTTTGTCTCAAACCATCTAACATAACACTTTGAATAAAACTTCTTGGGACGCAGCCCATACAATGTTTAAAACATAAAGAAATGACATAAAGGAAATAAGGGTTCGTTCTCGAAGCTATGAGGACTCACCAATTCTTCAACTCTTCTAGATCCTTGGAAACCTAGCCTTCAAAGCAACTCAATCTCCTCAATCATACATTTGATTAGAATGTAGGCAATATGCGTTAGTACAAAATGTACCAAGTATGAAAGCTAGCACAACATTATAAAAGCATCTCAAAATTGTTAGTCAACATAAGACATAAGCATAAGAGATAATAACATAGTTAATGAGCATAGGAGATACGACAACATCATATAAGCACATTTGACTCTTAGTCATCAATACCATAATAGAACCATTCTCATGTAACCTCAAAAGCATACAAGTTCAAAGCAAGAATAACATCTTATAATACAACCCAAGCCAAGTATCCCTTTTTGGTCATCTTAATCACAGTCTACATTCATGGCCAACTCTACGCTTCTCTATGCCATAAGGGTATCATACTTCTATGTAACCTCAAGACACACTTGTGCAATGCATGAAAGGTATCCTATACTACCCTTCATACTAAGCATAGCCTTGAAGTCATCCTAGTCATATTCACCCTACTTTGGCCTCATTAGTAGCATAACTCTCACAACTAAGGGAATCTCTCACCTTTAGTATAGTATAACTAGGAAGGGCAACTCTAGCACAATCCTATCTCAAGACTTCTCTTTAATGACAGTAAGTCATACTTGTGCAATGTATGCAAAGCACCCCATAATACTATACATGCTAAGTACTACCTTTAGGTCCTCATACTAACATTTATTCGTTAGGAACCTAGTTCTTCTCTTTAACTTTAGAACACTATGAGGTACTCTCTTAAGCACATCTTAGTTCATTATTAGGTTGAACCCTATGAGATACTTCCTTTAGTATGTCTAAGTTCACTATTAGCATGGATACTATGAGATACTTCAGCATGTCTAAACCCTTTTTCTACTTTGAACACTATGAGATACTCTCTTAAGTATGTCTAAATTCATTCTTCACATGGACCCTATGAGATACTACCTTAAGCATATCTAAGTCCACTTATACTCTTGAACACTATGAGGTACTTTATTAAGTAAGTCTTAGTTCAATTATGCTTTAGAACACTATGAAATGCTTCTCAACCATGTCTTAGTTCATAGGATATGGATATTGCTACTAGGAACCTTAACTCAACTATGTGAAGGCTCCCATCTCATCAGACCTAACTTTGGGAAAACCCACACTCTACTACGTAAGAGTTCCCCATTTAACTTGGATAGTCCTCACATCACTAAAGATGTTAAAAGTTACCTCCTCAAATTTTAGTCAGAACTTCATCTGCCCCCTCTCCATATCGACTAAGGCACACCCAGTAGCAAGGAATGGTCTCCCTAAGATGATGGGAACTTCCATATCAACCTCACAATTAAGTATCACAAAATCCGCCGTAAAGATGAACGAGTCTAGTTTCGAAAGGACATCTTGGAGCACTCCAATGGGCCTTTTCACAGTTCTATAAACCATAAGTAGACGCATCATAGTCGATTTTGGAGTCCCTAAGCCCAACTTATTGTAGATGGACAATGGTATCAAACTAATATTGGCACCTAAATCATATAAAGCTTTCGCAAAGTCTAGCATCCTAATGGTACAAGGAATAGTAAAAGCTCCAGGATTTTCTTTATTTTGCACAAGTGACCTAGTAGCAATAGCACTACAATGTTGCAACCTCTCATCATTCTCAAAACTAACAACCCTCTTTTTTGTGGCCATGTCTTTCATGAATTTAGCATACCCAGGCATTTCTTTTAAAGCTTCTATCAACTGGACGTTTATGGACAGTTGATTCAACATAGCTATGATTCTGTCGTATTTTCCCTCTTCACTCTTTTTCACCGATCTCTGTGGGAATGGAGGTGGAAGTTTAGGCATGGGAACAACTTTTTGGGTCACCTCAGCTTCCTTTTCAGTATTATGTTTTGGAATTTCTGTAACATCAATCTCATCCTCATCCTTCTCTATCACTTCTTGAACCTCAGACGGCATGAGGGGACAATGCTCTGCTTTCCTCCGCGAGTAGTGACTGCCATACATTGCCCATCATTTTTCGGATTTTGGATGGTGTAGCTAGGATGTGTGCCAGGCTGATGTGGGTTCATAATGGTGGACAATTAACTAACCCGTTGCTCAAGTTGTTTAATTGACACTAATTAGGCATCAACTTTTTAACCGATTCTAGACAAGTCATTTTGCATCTCTTTTAGATTCTCATCAGTAGCATCAAACCTCTTCATCATTTTTTGCAGCATATCCTCAATGTGGGACATACTGATGTTTGCCATAATGATCACACAACTTCCAATTCAAGTGTCTACGATCGTGCAATAGTATAATAACCCAAACCAAGAGTTGGGGTCATCCCAAGAGAATGATTTTGAGAATTTATAGAAAAATAAAATTAAGTTGTAACTAGTCGTAGCTAAAGACGTTAACAAGTAAAAACATAGTAAATAAAAGGGGCTGACATAAAGTGTCAAATATCAAATGGGGTTTTTTCGTAAATAGATAAATACAACAAATTAACAATGGAATCTAAGCAATGAGAGGGGGATTCTTGGGATGTGATCGGAATACGAGTTAAAGAAAGTATTGGGTACATGTTTTCGATAGAAAAGTTATAGAGTAATAGTGACTAGGCTAAGTTTTATTTGGAAATAACTTCTCTCTCGGGAAACTTACCCCTTTTCAAATGGGTTCCTCTCGGACACCCACTTGCCGCATGAAGGCCAGCCTACGCCTTACCCCATCACTCTCTCGAGCTGAGTGTTAGGATATGGGACTAGGGCTTACCCTCTCGAGCTGAACCTCATGTCGACCCACTCCTTAGGCCATCAATTTAGTGGTCTTAGTTTTACGATCTTTCTCTCGAGCAAGCCGAAAACAGATAAATAAACATGTATTTGCAACTACAAATTCATTAGATTCTTACACAACCACTAAACGAAATCACAATTAAACTACAAATAAACTATCAACAAGCATGACCCAACAAATATCTTAACCCATATTCGCTAAATCACACCCCAAGAATTGGGGTTTTTAGCCACACATCAAGAGATAAAAATTTATACCTAAATGAGTTTGCATTCAAATGGGTATGAAGATTTAAGTCTTGTTATAGGCCAAGAATGAAAAATCTAAGAGACCCAACTCCAAATCTTGATGATGAAAACTCTCTTCTCCTTCAAGTCTCCAAAACCCTCTCACTTAGAGCAAAAAGTACTGTTCTATTCTGAAAATTAAAATAAATGTTCAACTCTTCTAAGAATTAATAAAGAGTTCAATATTTATAGACTTCAGAAATTAGTGCTGGTGGATCGTTCGACGAGGTTACTCGGAATCGCTGATTAACTCGGTGATTCGCCCTTTGGTGTAGTTCGTCGCCGTCTTGCACTAGCCTTCAGCATCGTTGTACTCCATGTCGTTGGGCGACATAGTACTTCTTCGCGGAACTGTTCGGTGATACGCCTACTGCTCCTTTCATCACCATTTTGATCATGCTCCTTCACGGCTTCGCATATTGGAACAAAGGGCGAAGTGCGTCCTTTTGGCGAATTGCCAAGCGTGCTTGGCGATCTCAGGTTTCAACTTCTTCATTATTTTTAGCCTTTTTGTTTCTTTTTGAGCCTAAATGTCCATGCTTCCACTAAAACTTGATATACCTGAAACTTAAAGGATTTTATTAGATATTGAGATAAAATAAGCATTTGAGGACACAATTTCTATTAAAATATTGCCCTAAATGAGTCCAATATGTGGACTCATCAATACCCCCAGCTTAAACTTTTGCTTGTCCTCAAGTAAAACTCAAGTTCAGCAGTTCAAATAGGATGTCTCAAACAACGCTACACAAGGCTCAATCATGAATGCACACAACAAGACTCAATTTACTTATGCAGGAATCAATTGTGTACTCAAAGATTCAAATTGTGACACACCATTACCAAAGATTCTGATGCTCGTAATACTTGCTACTTGTGCAAGTTCAAGCTCAACAAAAAGTATCTAAATTCCCTCACATAAAGAATAATTCCATATTCACACACAAAGGTTAATCAATTCAAGATCAGGAATCAAATGAAATGCTCACACTCAAAAAGAGGAGCACAATGCATGTTTTTACCCATAGGTTTGCCCTTATTTTCCAATCGACTTTCGATTCGGCTTACTCAATATCAAAAAAGTGTTTCTAAGGCTTGTAATGTGGATAAGTGCAAAGGTATGGTCATTTAGGCTCAATGAATTTTTCCTCGTGAAATGTGGTAGTCTCAAGGCATTTCCTTCTTTTTTCTTTATCAATTTTTTCTAGTGCTTCTAAGTCACCTATTTATTCACCTCCATGGATTGCTTGGAAACCCGATTTCTTTTGTACTTTATTCCACAAAATTATTATTATTAATTTTCTTTGTAGGGGTTCCATTATTATGCAACACCATGGGTTAAGGGAGACTTTTCCTGCACTTCTTGACTACTCCTTTTCCTTTTCACCACACCCCCAACTTAGGCTTTTGGCCTAAGTTGGCTATTTGGTAAACCACAAATCAAGAGGATTATAGGTAGTGAGTCAAGTAAGATCTAGGGTTCATCAAGGTTCTTCCAAAGAAAGGTAATTCTCAAAGGGTGTTCAAGAGAGTTTCACACCCCCACAGGTAGGCCACAAAAGTGGTATACGTTAAATTTGGCTCACACTCTTTAAAGTTGCCTAAGATCATCTCAAGAGGACACCTTTCTAAATCAATCAGACTAACGAGGAAAATTCTAGGTTTATTCATGCATCGTTCAAAGCGAGCTAATCACACAAGGCATCG
Source organism: Solanum tarapatanum (assembly GCA_029582485.1). Classification (NCBI taxonomy): domain Eukaryota; kingdom Viridiplantae; phylum Streptophyta; class Magnoliopsida; order Solanales; family Solanaceae; genus Solanum; species Solanum tarapatanum. Next base: position 40,132 of record JAJOOB010008186.1, read on the forward strand.
ACACTTAAGTCAAACAAGACTACACACCTTTGCTAGTGTGCAACGGTCATTACAAGAGATTCAATTCGATAAATGGCTAATCACAATGAGATGGAAAGAGTTCACATATTGTTTATGCCACTTTATTTGGCCTCGTCGTAGCCGCACATTCATGTTCGTTCAATTGAGAGCACTATTCAAGTCATCGGTATTGATCGAAACCGACACTCAATTTTTTGCAAAAGAACAGCCACATTCAACTCACAAGGGGTGGCAAAAATGTGCAAAAAATTCAAAATTTTTCAGAATGGTCAAAATTATTTTGCAATTAAATATAAGCGGAGCCTCAAGCTCAAACATCCAGAGGAAAGCAGATAAACATAATTTTGACACAGAATAACCCAAACATATACACAAAACACACTTATCAGCACAAAAGCTGCGGGCATCACCCCACCACAAATAAAAGTCATTTGTCCTCAAATGCAAATAAAAGTAGCCAACAGTTAAATTAAAGAAAGAATAGAGTAAAAGCTAAAGAGGGCATCCTGTCTACACGTTTGCTTCATTTGTCGGGGCACTCTTTCCTAATGCATTAGCCTGAAATTTTACAATGGTTCCCGGATTGTCATTCTGGTTCTAATTGTGTTCATATGCCTTAGATTTTGTAGTGATTTTAGCAGCACCCATTCTATCCACGTCATGGCTCACAAAAAAAGAATTTATATTCATGTAGACTCTACTTTCCACGAAGGAATGGTGGGATCAATGGGGACCCTTCTGTTGGATCTTGTTTTCTTACTTTCTCTTCTTTCCTTTGCCAGTTTTTCTATCTTCTTGTCTCTTTTGAAATCTTGTGCGCTTACATGTCGGGGTGGCATGTGTCTCGCTGCGACCTTTGGTCTAGCCATTTATATAAAAGACATCAAGACAAAGTTAGACAATATTTAAACAGATGCAGGGGAGTCCTGGGTGTAGAATCGCTTTGCCAAACTAGTTGGCGAAATGCGTATCTAGCTAGGCTATTTGCTGAAAATGATGTACGAATGATATAAGGGCACAGACAAAAGGCGAACAAAAGGGTCGTTCGATGAGTCGCCGAGTGCTACTTGCGATTTAGGCTGATCGCCTAAAGCCACGGATCACTCGATACTTACAACATCCAGTTAATGGCGAAATGATAACATTAGGCGAACCGCTGAGCAATTCGGCGAGTTTTGTCCATTTCACCGAATAGCTAAACGTGTCTATTTTTAACCCATTTCTCTCAATGGTCACCCTGCAACCTAGATAATGCAATTTAGACTTAAATAAAACTATTTCAACGAAAACCCATAGAAGTTTCGTATTTTCCACCACGTAAAAACTCAACTCAAAGTACAGTTGAATGGGAATCCCTCAAATCGCGCAAAGTTATTGAATTATAATTAATAATACATGCAGTCCCAATAATTCAGACTCAACAACAATTTTACACTATTAATCATTATGCAAATGAGTACAATGTTAATATCTTAAACGTTGGGTTCGAGTTACCAACCTTTGATACCGAATAGATACTAATGAAGTGCTATGCAACAATGCAATACAACTCCGAGAACAATTCAACAGGTAAAATACTCTAAAACTACAAGAAATAAAAGGCTAGAGTGCAGATGAGAGTTTGATAGGACGAAGAAGTGAGAGAAAATAAATGAAATAGAACTTTTAAACCTATTTCTTGCAGAAACCATCCAGCTTCTTCCTATTCGGCGATGTCAATCTAGTTCGCCTATTAACTCGATGAAGCGCCAAGTGTCCAATTTCTTCACCAACTGTGACATAATCTGCTGTTCATGTGAGGATTACAATCGACGGTCTACATTGAGATCGCCGACATGGTTGGCGATGTAACTGCCCATATTACGTATATGTTTGTTATATTCTTGTGATATTTGACATAACCTTATAGTATAGGTGATGGACCATGATTCTTATATGATTAGTGTTGGTTTAAACTATCTCAGAAGATGATGTGATGCCTTGCACGTTTCGGCATGTGTACTACAAGTTAACTCCAACGAGAGAATTTAAAGAGACAGTAAGGTGCTAATTGAGCTTAAAGTTGAAAGTTAAAGTGCTAAGTTAAAGCAAAAGAGATTAATATTTAGAAAATGGAATAAAATAAGTGAGCTGCTTGCTTGACTTAACTAAGCTAGTAGGTGACAAGTCGGTGCATCACCTACTTTGACTTATTGACCAGTCCAAAGAACCAAGTAGGTGCATCACCTACTTGAGCTATATGGATCTAGTTTAACAGGACAAGGTTTATGGATTAGATTTAGGCCTATGCTAATGAACTCACTTGAGGCCCAAACTAAGTTAAATAAAAGGATAATGAAATTTAAGCCCAACAGCCAAATCTGTCAAGGCCCAATATTTATGCCCAAGTGAAAGAAAGTAGGTGCATCACCTAGTTTGACCTTTTGAGCTTCTTGATGTACATAAGCAGGTACATCACCTACTTGACCAATTAGTGGCTGAAAATGAAGCTTTCTAGAGGTTATTCTTAAATGTGAAGAAGGCTCAATATAAGATATATTGGCTGCTATTCTCACACATTTTAATACACAATACTGAGGATTAAATCTGGCTCTCTCTTTATTCTATTAAGGATTAAAACAACAGCCTTCAAGTTCTTCTAGGGTTCTTGAAGAAACCCTCATCTCTGCAACACAAGGTAAGTGAAAACACTTTTGGATTTAGCTTAATTCCCCCATGGATGATTAGGAAAACATGTTATCCATGCTTAATTATAAGTACAAGGCAAAAGTTCCCACAAGCTACTGCTCACTTTCCTTAATTATTAAGATACTTTTCTCTTCTTCTTTGGTTTAAGTGTGAAGGGAGGTTGAAGTTCTTGAGGAATTCAAGTTATAAGGAGAAGATTTATAAATTGAGGTAAGGTGACTGCTACAATTGCTTCCTCCTTATGTATGAGTTTGAGTGAGGAATTATGGGTGTGCTGTCATAAAGAACTCAAGGAGGTGGTGAGTTCTATAATTGGTTGTATGATAAAGAATATTTGAGGTTGTTTTATGTGTATTGTTGTTGGTACAATTTGGGTATTCTTGGAAAAGGATATATAATGTATGTATTGGGCAGAGAACGAGGGTGTGGTGATACACATTTTTTTAAGGGCTGTATGGGCTCATTATCTGTCAAAGTAAGCTACTGTTTTACGAGGCTCACAGTGTGATAACTGCTAATTTAAGTTTATCATTACTTATATTATAGATTAAAACTTGAAAGGGGAGGCTGAATCGTGATAGTTGTATTGGTCATAGGATAAGGTATGTAAGGCTATTCGATTCCATATTCTTCGGCATGAAATTTGATACCTGCAATCAATATCAATAAGGGAATTTTCTAAGTTCTATTCCTAGTAAAGGAAACATAGTTGCAGTGTACGATCACCAAATAGCTGACTATATTTCCCCCTCTCCTTTGTGTATAGAATTACTTCATTATATGTTCACTACTCTATACTTGTGTAACTATCGTCCTATGTGCTGGTATAGAAATGGTATTTGCAAAAGCAAGTTTGGTGAATCCTCTTCTTAGTCAGTTGAAGTCAATCGTGTCATTTAAGCTCACAAGTAATGCATTGATGTTACATAGCTCCTCATGTCATTGTTACTGCCTCGAAGTATTATTTTCATGTCTTCTACTATTGGTCCGTAGTTCAAATATAAAAAATGATTATGACCACCAAAACAACAATCTCAAAGATTGAAGTATCTAAGTAAAACAATCTGTATAATTAAGGGTGGCAGCTCAGGACGAAAGCCTAGCATGGGCCGATCCCAATTTGTGTAATTATGAGGACCGCATCCCAGGGGTTAAAATGCCTAGCATGGGTCATCCTCTTCTACCACTGATCAACTGGTCATTCGTATCACATGCCTTATAAAGATCATATTACATAGAAAGGTAAAGACAAAAATGTAACATACATGATCCTACAAGTGTTAACAAAGGTGGTCTTTTGTTTTGATTTATGCACATATACATTGATACTTGGTTTCATTCGAACTTTTATTTTATATATGTTAATGCCTTACATATTTAGTAAATTTTCTCGTACTGACGTCCCTCGAGGGGGACACTATATTTCATGTTGCAGGCACATGTACTTCAGCTAGTAGACCTATTCAGTAAGAGCGCATGATACTCAGCTTCTTTCGGTGAGCTCCAGATTGATTCGGAGCTTTACTGAGTCCTTGGTAGATTCATTTTGGTATTGTATCGTAGTTAAGAGTAAGGCGGGATTTGTCCTGACCTACTCTTAGGTTTTCTATCTTTTAGAGGCTTTGTAGACTTATGTATATGGTTCAGTTGCGTCTTAACAAGTTGTGGCCTCAACGGCCAAGTGTTATATATATGTTTTGGATCTACTTATGTTGGTTCGTATCGCTGCATCCTATGTGAACTTGTCACAAAAGTGTTATAGTGATAAGCATAGTAAACACAGGTTGCATGTTGGTTCTCTCGGGCCTTGAGGGCATCGGGTGCCTGTCCGTCATCATGGAATTTGAGGCGTGACAAAAGTGGTGTCAGAGCAGGTCATCCCAGGGAGTCTACAAAGTCGTGTCTGTGTAGAGTCTTGCTTATGGATGTGTTGTGCACCACATTTATAAATAGGAGGCTACGAGATATGTAGGAGTTGTCTCTTTTCTTTCATTTCTTAGATCGTGCGATAGAACCAATGTTGTAGGTGAATCATATCTAACTTCTGAATTGCTTTATTATAGCAAAGATTCTGGTTACAAGAAGGAGTAAAAGTACAGGTAAGTGAGTAAATGTGGCTGCCCAAGAAGGGACCAGCCAACCACCACCTAATCAAGTTGTTCAAAGTGAGTCTCAAGATGAGTCTTTATCACAGACTTCCCCAACCCCTCCATCTCCAGAAGATCTAAGGAGGGAAGCTGCACCTCAAGAACCCCCTATTAATGCTACCCATCAAGATTTGAGGAATGCAGTCCAATTATTGATTCATATAGTTGATGGCCGTGGCCAAAGGCAAGGAGGTCTAGTTGCAGGTACTAGTGGTGTAGATAGAGCAACTGGCACGCGGATACGTGATTTCCTTAATTTGGACCCAACATCATTCACCAGGTCAAATCCTAATGAAGATCCACAAGACTTTATAGATCAGATCCAACGCACTTTCAATGTTATGCATGTAAGTGTTAAAGAAGCTCCCGATCTAGTAGCATATAGATTAAAGGGTGTGGCTATATTGTGGTATGAAGCTTGGAAGCAATCTAGGGGAACAAATCCACATTCAGCTACATGGAAAGAGTTCAAAAAGACATTTCTTGACCATTACCTGCCATTGGAGATCCAAGAGGCCCGTGCAGATCAGGTCTTAAATCTCCACCAAGGAAGTATGAACGTGAGAGAGTACAGTCTCAAATTTAATTCCTTGTCTAACTATGCTCTTAATGTAGTAGCTACTATGGAGGATAGAGTTCATCGATATGTGGATAGATTAGATTCATATCTGGTTAGAGACTGTACCATTGCTTCGTTGAATAAAGAAATTGATATAGCAAGGATGCAAGCTTTTGCGCAAAAGTAGGAGGATCAAAGGCAAATAAGAAGGACACTAGAGTCAGAAATAGGGCATTCTAAGAGAGCCAGATCCATGGGGCAGTTTACACCATCCCAAGGTGAATTTAGGCCTTGGTTCTTTATAAGACCGCTAGGCCATCATCTTCCTACTCTACAGCTAGTGCCCCACCTTCGTTTCAAGAGTCTAAGGGCAATCAGTTTGGGCAAAAAGGTGAAAGCCAAGGTTCACGAACATCGGGGTACCAATAGCAAGGAAGTATGAGCCAATCAAGACCTCCTCGACAGTCTTGTAAACAATGTGGAAGAAATCATTTAGTTGCATGTCAGTTTGGGACAAATGTTTATTTTTGGTGTGGTACACCAGGTCATATGATGAGAAATTACCCTCATAGGGGTGTAGGTGGTGTGGCACAACCTACTAGATCAATTGTTGCATCCTCATCATCAACACCTTCTTTAGGTATGGGAAAGATGCCTACTTATCGTGGTAGAGGAGCTAGGGGAGCAGCTAGTTCTAGTGGAGTTTAGAATTACACATATGCTCTCGGAAATCGACAAAATTTAGAAGCCTCGCTGGATGTGGTTACAGGTACATTGTCGATCTTTTCACATATTGTATATGTATTAATTGATCCTGGGTTTACACTATCATATGTTACTCCATTGATTGCTGAAAAGTTCAAAAGAACACAAGAATTATTAGTGAAGCCATTTGAAGTGTCTACACCGATTGGTGAGTCTATTATAGCTAGAAGTGTTTATCGTAATTGCATTGTAACTGTTTGTGATCGTGATACCTTGGCTGACCTTTTTGAGCTATAAATGGTGGATTTTGATGTTATAATAAGTATGGATTGGTTAGCTTCTTGTTATGCCACGGTAGATTGCCGAACTAAGATGGTGCATTTCCATTTTCCAAAACAGGCTGCCCTTGAATGGAAAGGTAATATTGGGACACCAAGAGGTAAGTTTATTTCTTATCTTAAGGCAAAGAAGATGATGTCCAAAGGACACATATGTCATCTAGTGTGAGTGGAAAATATAGATATGGAGCCACAAAGTCTTCAATCCATTCTAGTGGTAAATGAATTTCCCGATGTATTTCTTGAAGATCTTTCAGATTTACCTCCAGAATGAGAAGTACAGTTTGGTATTGATGTGATTCCAGATACTCAACCTATATCCATTCCTCCATATAGAATGGCCACGAAAGAATTACGAGAGTTGAAGGAGCAATTAAAAGACTTATTGGAAAAAGGATTCATAAGGCCAAGTATGTCCCCATGGGGAGCACCAGTTTTATTTGTACGCAAGAAAGATGGTTCGTTAAGAATGTGTATCGACTATTGGCAATTAAATAAGTTAACGATTAAAAATAAATATCCCCTTCCTAGAATTGATGATTTGTTTGATCAGTTACAAGGTGCTAAGTGTTTTTCAAAGATCGACTTGAGGTTGGGGTATCACCAAGTAAGGGTCAAAGACAAAGATATTCCCAAGACAGCTTTCCAGACACTGTATGGTCATTTTGAGTTTTTAGTCATGTCATTCGGGCTAATAAATGCACCAACAACTTTTATGGATTTGATGAATAGGGTATTCAAGACATTTCTAGATGTGTTCGTGATAGTATTCATAGATGACATTTTGGTGTATTCAAGATCGGAAGATGACCATGTTAATCACTTGCGGCAGGTTTTACAAAATCTTCGTGATTGTAAGTTGTATGCGAAGTTCTCTAAATGTTAGTTCTAGTTGAAATCTGTGGCATTCTTAGGTCATATTGTATCCGATGATGGAATAAGGGTTGATAACCAGAAGATAGAAACCATGAAAAATTGGCCAAAACCTACAACGCCTACGGATATCCGTAGTTTTCTTGGATTGGAAGGTTATTACTGAAGGTTCGTTGAAGGATTCTCTTCCATTGTTGCACCCTTAACAAAGCAAACACACAATGAAACCAAGTTTCAGTGGAGTGATGAATGTGAAACAAGCTTCTTAGAGTTGAGGAATAAATTAACTTCTACACCTGTTTTGGTACTTCCAGAAGGAACAGAAGGGCATGTAGTTTATTGTGATGCTTCGGGAGTGGCCTAGGATGTGTATTGATGCAACATGGTAAAGTAATAGTTTATGGCTCAAGGCAGCTGCGGCAGCATGAGAAAAATTATCTAACCTATGATGTAGAGCTAGCAGCAGTTGTGTTTGCTTTGAAGATATGGTGCTACTACTTGTATTGAGTTCATGTTGACATATACATTGATCACAAGAGTTTGCAATATATCTTTAAGAAATAGGACCTAAATCTGAGGCAGCGAAGATGGCTAGAGCTATTAAAAGATTATGACATTGATATCTTGTATCATCCCGGGAAAGCAAATGTAGTAGCTGATACGTTAAGTCGTAAAATAATGGCAAGCACTTATGGGAAGTCTGTGAAAGACAAGAAATAACAAAGGATCTATGTCAACTAGCTAGCTTGGGAGTTCGCCTTCTTGAATCTCCAGACGAAGAGGTTATTGTGCAAAATGCGGCAGAATCTTCATTAGTAGTGGAAGTGAAATAGAAGCAGTACAGTAATCCTATTCTATTAAAGCTTAAGGAGAATGTACAATAGAGTATGAAAAAGGCATTCGAGCTTACGCAAGAGGGAGTACTTCGATGTCAAAACAGATTGTGTGTACCTAATGTAGATGAATTAAGAAACATGATTATGATGGAAGCACATCATTTGAGATATTTTGTTCATCCGGGGTCAACTATAATGTATCATGACTTGAAAGAAATGTATTGGTGGGGGACATGAAGAAGAACATTGCGGAATTCGTGGCTTAATGTCCAAATTGTCAACAAGTAAAAGTAGAGTACGAAAAGCTCGGAGGATATATTCAGTGTATAGAACTTCCAATTTGGAAGTGGGACATGATCAACATGGATTTTGTCATTGGTTTGCCTCGTTCATTTTGGAAGTTTGATTCTATATGGGTAATTGTTGATAGACTGACCAAATCAACACACTTCTTGCCGGTCAAAACTACTTATACAGTTGAAGAATATGCGAAGTTGTATATTAAAGAGATAGTTCGTCTACATGGAGTGCAAATCTCTATTACATCTGATAGGGGAGCTCAATTCACTGAAATTTTTTAAAAGTCATTTCAGAAGAGTTTGGGCACACAAGTAAATTTAAGTACAACCTTTCACCCCCAAACAGACGGTCAGGCAGAGTGTACAATTCAAACACTTGAGGATATGTTGCGAGCTTGTATATTGGACTTCAAAGGTAGTTCGGATGATCATTTTCCATTGATCGAGTTTGCATACAACAATAACTACCATTCAAGTATTAAAATGACACCTTATGAAGCTTTATATGGTAGAAAATGTAGATCCCCAATTGGCTGGTTCAAAACAGGTGAAACTGCCTTATTTGGGCCAAATTTTGTTCATCAAGCTATGGAAAAAGTTAAAGTGATACAACAGCGGCTAGAAACAGCTCAAAGTCGACATAAATCATATGCGGATGTTAGAAGGAGAGGACTAGAATTTTCTATAGGGGATTGGGTGTTTGACGGTGTCACCAATGAAAGGGGTAATGAGGTTTAGTAAAAAGGGAAAGTTGAGTCTACGCTATATAGGGCCATATAAGATTACTCGAAGAATCGGCCAAGTTGCGTATCAGTTAGAGCTACCTCAAGAGCTTTCAACCGTTCATCCGGTGTTTCATGTCTCAATGCTTCGAAAATGCGTAGGTGACCCATTTCGTATTACTCCTATTGAAGATGTACATGTTACGAGAGATCATACTTATGAAGAAGTACCCATTGCTATTTTGGATCGACAAGTTAGGAAGTTAAGAAATAAGGAAGTAGCTTATGTAAAAGTATTATGGAGGAACCACCAAGTAGAAGAAGTTACATGGGAAGAAGAAGCAATGAAATTGAAGTATCCTCATCTCTTTCAATCGATCAGAAGGATCAAGATGCGTAGTTGAAGCATTGACAAGTAAGTATAAGTCTATATGTATTATGTGATTATTAGTAGTACTAACTTAGGCTTGAACCTGTTTGGGCTGGATAACCATGCTAACATTCGAGGATGAATGTTTAAAGGGGGAAGGATGTAACAGCCCTTATTACGCATAATCTTGTTATATTTTTGTGATACTTGACATAGCCTTATAGTATAGGTGAGGGACCATGATTATTATATGATTAGTATAGCTTTAAACTAGCTCGGAAGGTGATGTGATGCCTTGCACGTTTCAGCATGTGTACTGCAAGTTAACTCCAACGGGAGTATTTAAAGAGATAGTAAGGTGGTAATTGAGCTTAAACTTGTAAGTAAAGTGCTAAGTTAAAGCAAAAGGGATTAATATTTAGAAAATGGAATAAAATAAGTGAGCTGCTTGCTTGACTTAACTAAGCTAGTAGGTGACAAGTAGGTGCATCACCTACTTTGACTTATTGACCAGTTCAAAGGATCAAGTAGGTGCATCACCTACTTGAGCTATATGGATCTAGTTTAAAAGGCCAAGGTTTATGGATCAGATTTGGGCCTATGCTAATGGACTCACTTGAGTCCCAAATTAAGTTAAATAAAAGGAAAATAAAATTTAAGCCTAGCAGCCAAATATGTCAAGGCCCAATATTTAAGCCCAAGTGAAAGCAAGTAAGTGCATCACCTAGTTTGACCTTTTGAGCTGCTTGATGTACATAAGCAGGTGCATCACCTACTTGACCAATTAGTGGCTGGAAATGAAGCTTTCTAGAGGATATTCTTAAAGGTGAAGAAAGATCAATATAAGATATATTGGCTGCTATTGTCACTCATTTTAACACACAATATTAAGGATTCACTCCAGCTCTCTCTCTCTTTCTCTCTTCTCTCTTCTCTTAAGGAGTAAATAAACAACCTTAGAGTTCTTCTAGGGTTCTTGAAGAAACCCTCATCTCTACAAGACAAGGTAAGTGAAAATACTTATGGATTTAGCTTAATTCTCCCATGGATGATTAGGAAAACATGTTATTCATGCTTAATTATAAGTACAAGGCAGAAGTTCCTACAAGCTACTGCTCACTTTACTTAATTATTATGATACTTTTCTCTTCTTCTTTGGTTTAAGTGTGAAGGGAAGTTGAAGTTCTACAGGAATTCAAGTTATAATGAGAAGTTTCAGAAATTGAGGTAAGGTGACTGCTCCATTTTCTCCCTCCTCATGTATGACTTTGAGTGAGGAATTATGGGTGTGCTGTCAGAAAGAACTCAAGGGGGTGGTGAGTTCAATAATTGGTTGTATGATAAAGAATATTTGAGGCTGTTTTATGTGTATTGTTATTGGTATAGTTAGGGTAATCTTGGAACAGGTATATATAATGTATGTATTGGCCAGAGAAGGAGGGTGTGGTGATACACATTGTTTTAAGGGCGGTATGGGCTTATTATCCATCAAAGTTAGCTACCGTTTTACGAGGCTCGTGGTGTGATAGCTGGTAATTTAACTTTATCATGACTTATATTGTAGATTAAAACTTGAAAGGGGAGGCTGAATCGTGATAGTTGTATTGGTCAGAGGATAAGGTATGTAAGGCTATTTGATTCAATATTCTTCAGCATGAAATCTGCTACTTGCAATCAATATCAATAAGGGAATTTCCTAAGTTCTATTCCTAGTAAAGGAAACATAGTGGCAGTGTACGATCTCTAAATAATTGACAATATTTCCCCCTCTCCTTAGTGTATTGAATTACTTCATTATATGTTCACTACTCTATACTTGTGTAATTATCCTCCTATGTGCTGGTATAGTAATGGTATTTGCAAAAGCAAGTTTGGTAAATCCTCCTCTTAGTCAGTTAAAGTCCATCGTGTCATTTAAGCTCACAAGTAATGCATTGATGTTACATAGATCCTTATGTCATTGTTACTGCCTTGAAGTATTATTTTCATGTCTTCTACTACTGGTCCGTAGTTCCAAATATAAAAAAATGATTATGACCACCAAAACAACAATCACAAAGATTAAATAATCTAAGTAAAGCAATCTGTATAATTAAGGGTGGCAGCTCAGGGGTGAAAGCCTAGCATGGGCCGATCCCAATTGGTATAGAAGGGTGGCAGCTCAGGGGCGAAAGCCTAGCATGGGACGATCCCAATTTGTGTAATTATGAGGACCGCATCCTAGGGGTTAAAGTGCCTAGAATGGGTCATCCTCTTTTACCACTGATCAGCTGGTCATTCGTTTCACATGCCTTATAAAGATCATAACACACAGAATGGTAAAGACAAGAATGTAACATACATAATCCCACAAGAGTTAACAAATGTGGTCTTCTGTTCTGATTTATGCACACATATATTGATACTTGGTTTCATTCGAACTCTTATTTTATATATGTTATTGCCTTACATATTTAGTACATTTTCTCGTACTAACGTCCCTCGCGGGGGACGTTGTATTTCATGCTGCAGGCACATGTAATTCAGCTAGTAGACCTCCTCATTAGGAGCTTACGACACTCAGCTACTTCTGGTGAGCTCCAGATTGATTCGGAGCTTTACTGAGTCCTTGGTAGATTCAATTTGGTATTATATCGTAGTTAAGAGTAAGGCGGGGTCTGTCCCGACCTACTCTAAGGTTTTCTATCTTTTAGAGGCTTTGTAGACTTATGTATATGGTTCAGTTGCGTCTTAACAAGTTGTGGCCTCAACGGCCAAGTCTTGTAGGGGTAACTCGTGTCTTTTAGACACTCCACCTTCTTTTGATAATGAATACATTTCTTCACAAATTCGTGCACATCCTTGTCGATGGATGGCTAGTAATAGCCACTGTGGAGAACTTTAGCTACTGTATGCACACTGCTATGATGGCTCTCAACTGGTGAAGCATGACACCCATGGAGAATTTCTACTGCTTCTTCTTTCGGAACACACCTTCTAATGATATGGTATGCACACTCTCGAAACAAGTATGGTTCATCCCAAAAGTAATTTTTAACGTCGAAAAATAACCTCTTTTGTTGGTAGAAGTTCAAGTCGTCCGACATTAATCTGCACACTATGTAATTTGCGAAATTTGCATACCACGGAGTTTGTTTGAGAGTTATCGCAAACACTTGTTCATCGGGGAAAGAATTATCTATGTCAACCTCAGGCTCGTCATTCTCCTTGCCCTCTAATCTTGATAAGTGGTCAGCCACCTGATTTTTGCAATCTCTTCTATCTTTTATCTCAAAGTCAAATTCTTGCAATAGTATCACCCACTTTATCAACCTTGGTTTGGCATCCTTCTTTGCCATTAGGTAATGGAGTGTAGCATGATCAGTGAACAATTACTTTAGTGCCTAACAAGTATGCCCATAATTTCTTAAATGCATAGACTACCGCAAGAAAATCTTGTTCCATAATGTATAGTTACGTTGAGCACTGTTTAGAGTCTTGCTCGCGTAGTAAATTGGGTGAAATAGTTTGTTGAATTTTTTTCCCAGCACAACACCCAATGCCGTTCCACTTACATCACATATTAGTTCAAAAGATTTTGACCAATCAGGATAAATAATGACCGGGTTGGATACTATTTTCTCCTTCAAGCACCGGAAAGCCACCATACAAGCATCATTAAATTGAAATTTCACTTCTTTCTCTAAGAGTTTACATAGAGGATGTGCAATCTTTGAGAAATCTTTGATGAACCTCCGTCAGAAACCGGCATGACCTAAGAAACTATGAACCCCCTTCATCGAAATTGGTGGTGGTAATTTCTCAATGACTTCAATCTCCGCTTTATCAACCTCCAACCCCTTTTGGAACAACTTGTGACAAGTACTATCCCTTTTTTAACCATGAAGTGACATTTCTTTCAATTAAAGACCAAGTGTGTCTCCACACATCTTTGGTGAACTTTCCCTAAGTGTTCTAAATACGCCTCAAAAGTATCAACCACAACCGAGAAGTCATCCATAATTACCTCCATTGAATCCTCCACCATGTCAGCAAAATTAGATTGCATGCAACGTTGGAAGGTTGCCGGGGAATTGCATAATCCGAATGTCATCCTTTTAAAGGCAAAAGTCCCATAGGGACATGTGAAGGTGGTTTTCTCTTGGTCTTCCAGAGAAATGGAGATTTGGTTGTAACCGGAATACCCATCCAAAAAGCAATACCAACCTCTTTTAGAGAGTCGATCAAGCATTTGATCCATGAAGGGCATGGGAAAGTGATCTTTTTCAGTCCATGAGTTTAACTTTAGGTAATCCATACATACCCTCCATCCGGTCACGGGCCTCATAGATACAAGTTCCCCCTTTTCATTCGGGACCACTGTGATACCTCCCTTTTTTGGCACACATTGCACCGGGTTTACCATTTGCAATTCACAATAGGGTAGATCACACCTACATCTAACCACTTTATTATCTACTTTTTCACTACTTCTTGCATTGGTGGGTTCAATCTCCGCTGATGTTCAACACTCGGTTTACACTCACTATCAAGCTAAATTTTGTGAGTACAACTACCGAAAGGAATGCCCACTATGTCATCTATAGTAGAACCTATAACTTTGATATGCCTTCGTAACACCTCAAGAAGAAATTTCACCTGCCATTCAGACAAGTCAGCCATAATGATCACCGGTAGAGTGTTATTTGCCATCAAGAAAGCATACTGGAGATGGGGGGAGGTTCTTTCAATTCCAGATTTGGTAGTTCTTCTGTTGATGGCTTTGTGGGAGGACTCTCTCTATTTTTCAAATCAATGTCCAACTTCACTGGGTCTTTGAATACCCTTCCAAGACTGAAAGAGCAGCTACTACCTCTCCATAGCCTTGAATTTTTAATTCATCATAGTTAGCAAGCACGGCTTCAAGAGGTTTCCTCATGCACATCAAATGGCTCACGCTAGTCACCGCCTCATCAATAACATTAATGGTGGACACCACATGGATATCACTTGGTGTTTCATGGAATTTTCAGCATCTATTTCACAATCGAGAATGACAAAATCAGCCTTCAGCAAGATTTCATAAAGTATCCCCACGGGATGTTCGATTGATCGGTTTTCCTTTAAGAGTCTCATTGTGGTTGCTTTTGGTCCACCCAACCCAAGTTGTTTGTACATCACATAGGGCATTAAGTTGATGCTTGCTCCCAAATCGTATACAGCTTTAGCGAATTGGAGCATGCCGATAGTGCAAGGAATGGTGAATGCCCCGGGATCCTCTCTCTTTTTGATCAGCTCCTTAGTCATAATTGCACTACAACTATGGGAAACTTCAATTGTCTCAAAACCCATACTCCTCTTCTTTGAAATTAACTTTTCATGAACTTGGCATATCCCGACATTTCCAACAATGCTTCCACAAGAGAGAGATTAATTGATAATGTCTTAAACACCGACAAGAACTTATTGAACTTCTCATGTTCATTCTTCTTCTTTAGGCGTTGGGGAAATGGGGGAGGTAATTTGGGTAAACGTTGGATGGCAGTTGGGATAGGAACATGTTGCTCCATTTCTCTTTGTGGTTCTTTGACAATGCTTTGATGGATAATTAGCTCTTGTTACTCCATGCTTTTATTTTCTTCAAGCCTTTGAGCTTCCTCATTTCTCATCACATTACCTGTTTCTACCTTTCCGCTACGAGAAACCACAACTCCCTCTATTGTCATCTTCCATCGTCATCTTTGGTTTCTAGTGTGCTGATAATAAATTCAATTGTCCTTCAAGTATTTTGATGGCATCAGAATGAGATTCACACATCACTTCGAAGGGTTTTGACCAATCAGGACTGATGATAATTGGGGTGGAGACCAATTTTTCTTTCATGCACTTGAAGGCCACCTTGCATGCATCATCAAAGTGGAATTTCTCCTTCTCCAAGAGTTTGCATAAAGGATGAGCAATTTTTGAGAAGTCCTTGATGAACCTCCTATAAAAACCAGCATTCCCCAAGAAACTACTAATACCCTTTACCGAAATTGGTGGGGGTAACTTCTCAATTACTTCAATTTTCGCTTTATCAATCTCCAACACTTTTTGCGACACTTTGTGTCCAAGAACTATGCCTTCCCTAACCATGAAATGATATTTTTCCCAATTTCGAACAAAATTTGTCGCCACACTACTTTGGAGAACTTGTCCCAAGTGTGCCAAGCATGCTTCAAAAGTGTCACCCACAATCGAGAAGTCATCCATAAAGACTTCCATTGAATCCTCCACATATCAGCAAAGATGGACAGCATGCAACGATGAAATGTTGGTGGAGCATTACATAACCCGAACGACATCCGTTTGAAGGCAAAAGTTCCATATGGGTAGGTGAATGTGGTTTTTTTTTAGTCTTCCGGAGCAATGGAGATTTGGTTATAATCGAAGTAGCCATCAAAGAAGTAAAACCACCCTCTCTCTAAAAGTCAATCAAGAATTTGATCCATGAAAGGCATGGGGAAGTGATCCTTTTCATTCCAAGAGTTTAGCTTCCGGTAATCCATGCATACTCGCCATCCGGTCACTAGTCTCATAGATACAAGTTCCCCTTATTCATTTGGAACTACTATGATGCCCTCCTTTTTCGGTACACATTGCACGTGACTTACCCATTTACTATCCACAATAGAGTAGATCACACCTGCATCCAACCACTTTATTATCTCCTTTTTTACCACCTCTTGCATTGGTGGATTCAATCTTCGCTGATGTTCAGCACTCGGTTTACAATCATTATCAAGCTGAATTTTATGAGTACAAACGACGGGAGTAATGCTACTATCTCAGCAATAATCCAACCTATAGCGTTTATATATCTTTTCAACACTTCAAGGAGCATTTTTACCTACCATTCAAGCAAGTCAGCTGTTATGATCACCGGTAAGGTGTTATTTACCCCCAAGAAAGCATATGAGAGATGGGAGGGAGTACTTTTAACTCCAGATTCGGTGCTTCTTCTGTTGATTGCTTTGAGGGAGGACATTCTCAAATTTTCAGATCGATGTCCAACTTCAATGGGGTCTTAAATATTCCCCCATGCCTGAAAGAGAAGCTACTACCACTTCATAGCCTTGGATTTCGAATTCATCATAGTTAGCAGTCACAACCTCAAGTGGTTCACTCATACACATCAAATGGCTCACACTAGCCACCGCCTCATCAATAACATCAACAGTTTAGACCATGTGAATATCGTTTGGGTGTTTCATTGATTTACAAACATTAAAGGTTACTACATCTTCAATAACTAGAAACTTCAGTTCTCCGATTTCAACATCCACCAATGCTCTCCCGGTTGCCAACAATGGTTTCCAAAAATAATGGGAATTTAAGCATCTATCTCACAATCGAGGATGACAAAATCAGCTGGAAAAATGAATTGGTCAACCTTTACCAATATGTCATATAGTATCCCCACAGGATGTTTGATAGATCGGTCTGCTATAAAAAGCCTCATTGTTGTGGACTTTGCTTCAACAAATCCTAGTTGCTTATAGATTCTTTATGGCATTAGGTTTATGCTTGCTCCCAAATCACATAGAGCCTTGGCGAATTTTAGAATACCAATGGTGCAAGGAATGGTAAAGGCTTTGGGATATTCCCTCTTTTTTATTTTCTCATTAGTCATAATTGCACTACAACTATGAAAAACTTCAATTGTTTCAAAGTCCAAGCTTCTTTTCTTTGTGACTAACTCTTTCATGAATTTAGTATAACTCGACATCTCCAACAATGCTTCCACTAGAGGGAGATTAATTGATAATGTCTTCAACACCGATAAAAACTTCTTAAACTTCTCATCCTCATTCTTCTTTTTGAGGCGCTGGGGAAATGGAGGAGATATCTTGGGTAAAGGTTGCACAAAATTTGGGATTGGATTATGTTTCTCCACATATTTTTGTCTCTATTTTGAAATGCTTAGACTGATGGGTATTTCTTCTTCCTCCATAGATTTTTCTTTTTCATCATTGTTCATCTCATCACCTCTCACTACCTTCCCATAGAACTATGTGAAAAACATAAAGAAGAAATAAAAATGGAAAAAATATTAGTAAGAAACTTAGCATGTTGCAAAAATAAAACAACACCCCAATTTGGATGCACAGACAGATACTATAAAGAGAAATATAATAAAAAATATAGATCAAAATATAAGTATAAAAAACCAAGAAGAAGATACTATGTAAGGAACTATAAAATTAAATGACCATATAGACCAAAGAAGAAACTAACATAATGTACTTGCTATAATTGTGGAAATTAGGACACATAGCTAAAGACTGCAAATTACCTAAAAATCCAAAGAAAAAACAAATATCAGAGATACT
>JAJOOB010008187.1:0-35686 GCA_029582485.1 Solanum tarapatanum
TAATCGATTTTCGTTTCGGCTCACTCAAGATCAAAAAGGTCTTTCTAAGGCTTGTAATGGGGCTGAGTGCAAATGTATGGTCATTTAGGCTCAGTGACCTTTTCCTCATGAGATGTGGTATTCTCAAATCATTCCCTTCTTTTCCTTTATCAATTCTTTTTCTAGTGCTTCTAAGTCATCTTTCTATTCACCTCCATGGATTTCTTGGAAACCCGACTTCTTGTGTATTTTATTCCACAGTTTTTTTTTAGATGGTGGGTTTCCATTTTTTCCACAACACCATGGGTTTAGGGAGACTTTTCTTGCACTTCTTGACTTCTCCTTTTCCTTTTTCACCACACCCCCTACTTAGGCTCTTGGCCTAAGTTGGCTATTCACTAAACCACAAATCAAGAGGATTATAGGTAGTGGATCAAGTACGGTCTAAGGTTCTTCCAAAGAAAAGTAAAGCTCAAGGGGTATTCAAAAGAGTTTCACACGCTCACGGGTAGGCCACAAAAGAGGTATATGTCAAATTGGCTCACACTCTTCAACAGTTGCCGAAGATCATCTCAAAAGCACAGCTTACTAAATCAATCAGACTAACGGGGCAAATTCTAGGTTTATTCATGAAAGATTCAAAGTAAGCTCATCACACAAGGCATCGACACTTAAGTCAAACAAGACTACACACTTTCGCTAGTGTGCAACGGTCATTACAAGAGAATCAATTCGATAAATGGCTAATCACAAAGAGATGCAAAGAGTTCACATATTATCTATACAACTTCATTTGTCCTCATCGTAGTCGTACATTCATGTTCGTTCGATTGTAAGCACTATTCAAGTCATCGGTATTGATCGGCACCAAGACTCAAATTTGCAAGAGAACAACCACTTTTAATCACAAGAGATGGCAAAAATTTTTGATTTTTTTTTTTCCGGAAGGGTCAAAATCGTGTTGCAATTTAAAACAAAAAGGAGCCACAAGCTCAAACATTCGAACAAGAAGTATAAAACAATTTCAAGCAAAACAGCCCAAATATGTACGCAAGACAACATTCAAAACAATACAACGGTGAGCCTCACCCCACCACATATAAAAACATTTATCCTCAAATGCAAATGAAAGTATCCCAAAGTAAAAATAGAGAAAAACAGAGAGGGAGGTAAAGAGAGATCATGTCTACGTAGTCGCTCCATATGTTGGGGCCTCTGTGCCCGGTGTAGTTTTCTGAATATTGGCATCAATGCCCAGAGTAACCTCAGAAGGACCAGCACACGACAATACGATATGATATTTGTAAATGCGTACCAAATTTTCAAAAGTAAACTCGGGGCTCGAAAAACCAACCTTTGTGCCGATTAAAGTAATTTGAAATGCTAGGTGGCAATTAAATCCAACTCCGAGCTTATGGAAAATAAAAATATTTAAAATACCAACTAGGTGCGAGATTTGGAAGATTAAAAGCGAGGGAAAGTGAAAGAGTTGGAAGTTTAAACATTTGGACTGTTAAGAAACCTTCCAGTTCTCGCCTATTCGACGACATTAGTCATGGTCACCGATCTATTTAGCGACTCACCGAGTGGATACTTACCTCGTCGAGTTTTACTCGACCTCCAGTTAAACAAGGGGTTTACATGGCGGACTAGATCGCAATTGTCGACCAGGTCGGCGATTCGCCAATAAGTTCTTGGGCACACCAAGTTTTACAGAATTCACTTTGAAGTTGTCTTTAGTCCAACGGTGGTTTAAGTCGGGGTCGCCGACTTCTTCGGCTATGCGCCGACTGGACCTTTGGCTCACCCTTTTGCACTTTTAACTCACTTTCCATACTCTGACCTACACAAACAACACACCATTATTTCTTAAAGCAAAAATAAAGCGGTAAAACCTTGGGTCGCCCCTCAAGAAGCGCCTTATTTAACGTCGTAGCATGATACAACTCCTCACTCAAGTTCCATTAGTGAGGTTTGCCTCATTTTGATGAGGCCACCCCTCTTTTGGCTCTAGGTAGAGAGAAGATAGCACTTGGTCCATTTGGGACCTCTGTCATCCTTCACACTCATTCTAACTATTTCAACACACAAACAAGAAAAATAAAACTAAAAATTAAGTTAGTAAAACTACAACTGTTAAAAAATAGAAATTCTACTACTATAAGAATTCCCAAATAACACCACTCCCCGACAGCGGCACCATTTTGATGCTTATCGTGACCAACGACACTAATCTACAGTACGAGTGTCTACGATCGTCGATAATATACTAACCCAACTAAAGGTTGGGGTCGTGTCCCAAGGAAGTGGTTTTGAGAACTAATAGAAAAATAAAATTTAGTTCTAACTAATTGTAGCTAAAGACATTCACGATTAAAAACATGGTAAATTAAAGGGGACACAAAAGTGTCAAATATCAATTTGGGGGTTTTGTCACAAGTAGTAAAAACAACAAAAATAACACGAAAATCAAGTATGGGGAAGAGTTCTTGGGGTGTGACCGCAATACAAGTTGAGATAAATCGTTGGGTACATGCTTTCAATAGAAAATTTGCAAGATAATAGTGACTAGGCTAAGCTTTAGATGGAAATAAGTTTCCTCTCGGGTAACTTACCCCGTTTCAAATGCATTCCTCTCGGACACCTATTTGCCGCATGAAGGTCAGTCTACCCCTTACCCCACTCACTCTCTCCAGCTGAGTCTTAGGATTTGGGACTAGGGATTACCCTCTTGGGTTGAACCTCATGTGGACCCACTCCTTAGGCCATCAGTCTAGTGGTCTTGGTTTCGCGACCTCCCTCTCGGGCAAGCTGAAAATACATGGGTGGTTTTGTATTTGCAATTACAAATCCATTAAATTAAACCACAACCACTAGGTGAAATCACCATTAAAATGCATTTAACCTATCATCAAACAAGACCCATTAATAATATCAACACATATTTGCTAAGTCACACCCCAAGAATGGGTTTTTAGTCACACATTAAGAAATAAGAAATTATACCTAAAATGATAGAAAAATCAAATGGGTATAAGAAATTAAACCTTAATTTAAGCAAAGGAAGAAGAATAGAGAAGACCCACTTCCAACTTGGGGAAGATGAACTCCTTTCTTCAAGTTCCCAAAACCCTCTCCAAACTTGAGAGAAAAATACCCAAAAGTACTATTCTATTGTGGAAATTAAAATTAATGTTCGGCTTTTTAAAACTTAATGACAAGTTTAGTATTTATAGATTTCAGAAAATAGTGCTGGCAAATCTTTCGGCGAGGTTAATCGGAATCACCGATTAACTCGATGATTTGCCCTTTAGTGTAGTTCGTCGTTGTCATGCACTAGCCTTCAGTATTGTTGTGCTCTGTGTTATTGGGCGTCATAGTACTGCTTTTAGATCTATTTGACGAAACACTGACTGCTCCTTTCATCGCCTTTTTGATCCTGCTTCTTCAGGGCTTCGCGTATTGGAACAAGAGGCGGAGTGCATCCCTTCGGCGAATCGCCAAGTGTGCTTGGCAATGCCCAGAGGCTTCTTCGTTCGTTTCAGTCTTCTTGTTCTTTTTTGCTCCTATGTGTCCATGCTTCCACCAAAACTTCAAATACCTGAAACTTAAGAGTGTTCATCAGATATTGAGACAAAATAATCATTTGAGCGCATTATTTCTATCAAAATAAAGCCCAAAATGAGTCCAATTCATGGACTCATCAGCTAGCATGCTGGATCTTTAGGTGAGCAGAAGGTCCACTCGGTGACTCACTGAGTGGCTTTGGCGAGTACCAACTTTTCTTTCCTTTAACTTTTTCAGTTTTTTCACTCCAATTTGCCTTGTACTGTCCTTACCTTACTCTTTTGCCTTCATTACTGCATATTAACATTTAAACATCAGTTATGAGCATAAAATAGGCATTGAGGACACTAAATCCCAGAATATTAAATCCTTAATGAGTCAAAATCCCTGACTCATTATGCTACTATTGGAGTCCTTCCACCCACTGGAGGAATACAAGGAATGACGAAAGTAACGTTCTAGAAGAAACAATCATAAACTGCATGATAGGGGGATAGCAGTCCATGGAAAGAATCACATCAAATTCAAGCATATCCCAATAAGGTTAGTTGGGTGTCACGCCCCATGATAGTAACTATGCAAAACCGTAACACTTGATCCATTACTAAAGACTAAACCATACGGGTCGACACACGCAACGACACTGTCGTAGGCTTAGAATTCATATCCAAACGAGAAACATAATAAACAAACACATAAGAATAAGTAGAACCATGATTATATAAAGCCTAGGTGGGATGATGGCATAATAGAATCGTACATGTGATCACATGGTCAAATGCCTCAGACTTCGCCCTCACTGCAGCTGCATATAGAAATGGCCCTGTCCTCATCTTCCCTAGCCATCAGTCCTACAACCTAACCTCGACCCCTAGCTAGAAGTGCTACTCATGGAGTTGGTAGAGTTGTCTGTGGAGCAGGAGCAATCCGCCTACGCATAGGACAATCACTAGAGCAGTAACCCAACTCACCACAATCAAAGTAAATTGATGATGATCTTCCCCTAGAAAAATGATGACCACACCTAAAAGCACAAAACTAGGACACAACTGATAGTGCTGCCTAGCCCATCATAGGAGCTCCTTTGCCAATAAAGGGACCAGCTGTAGCTACCATCATATTTAGATCTCTTGTTTGATGCCCTCTTAGGACTCACGATCGGGCTCTTCAATAGTGTGGGTGAGATTAGCAAAATCAAGAAAAGAATGATGCGCGGAGACCATCGACTGAGTCTTAATACGATGCTGAAATCTCAACCCACCAAACAACATCGAACTCTCTCCTGATTCGTAGGTATGATCATTGTGGCATAATGGGTGAGCTCATGAAACCTCACCTCAAACTCTGACACTATCATGGATCACAACTCCAACCTTGAAAACTGATCCCGGAGGCAATCTCGACCACTATGAGGGATAAATCAGGCCAAGAAGGCCTCAAAAATTCGGTCCAGGTGAATGAAGGGGAACCAACTGGCCTAATCTCGATAAATGCATTCCATCACTATCTGGCTGGCCCATCCGATTGATATACAGTGAAGTCGGCCCCTCTCAACTCCACAAGAGCCAAATTGGACACCCGCTCCCAAAAAGTTATCAGAAACTCGTGGGTTTCCTCACCCAAAGCCATAGAAAAATTTAGAGGTGAAAGCTTCTAGAACACTCCGAGCATCTTATAATCTTCTAGCAATAGGGCTCCTACCACGATCATGGTTTGGGCATCCTCAAGTGGTACTTGGGTCCTAGGGCTTCTATTGTAGACTGATCCTCCTGAACTGGTGCTAGTGTAGGTACCGGTGCAGGATCAAGAGCCTGCTGCTTGGCGCCGAGCACATTCAAAAGTTTGGCAATTACTGCGTGAAGATCCAGTGCCATTGTTGGTCTGGGGGGTGCGTGGGCTAGTCCTAGCCCCGGTGGTTGATCGGGAACACATTCGAGCATGCTTAGCAAGAATTTTGACTAAAGTCAAACCTTGGCTTAAGCTTCAAAGTTTAAATGTCTAACGACACAAAATCATACCAGAACCAATCATGCCCCTACCCTAAAATTGCCCTTCCAGAGCGGATGCAACTGCCAAAATTTCATTCTGAGGCCGTCTTCCTAAATTCTTGACCAAAGTTAAATGTTAGAGTTTTAGAGACTCCAAAACATAGAAACTAGCACAAAACCCAAATGAATGACATGAAGACCAAACTATCAATCTTAGAAAGTCACAAATTACATAGAGTCGCTATAGAAAAGCCCTAAATGATGAAAAACTCAAAAAATAGCAGAAATGACATGGATGTTCATTACATTTTTATTTAGAAAAGTTATTTTTGTTCTGAATGTTTTTTCTCGTGGTATGAAAATATGCTTTTTACACTACATATATGACTTAAATTCTAATTATTTTTTGCCTAATCATCCAAAAGAAGTATTTAGAAAATGTGATGTAGTCTTGTCGATTCTATCAGATTATTCTCCACCATCTGCCTATATATGTATATATTCAACCAAAATGAGAATCCCTCTTTTCAGGTGTAGATAAAAAAGGAATTAGAAGGAGACCTAAACTTCTTTGAATGGTCAAACTATTTTTTCTTCTGGTTTTGCTTTTAATAGCAAATCAAGATTTAGGTTTTGATTCTTTCTAACATTCTTTTAGTTTCCTGTTGTTTTCACTTTTATGTTTCCTATATTTTGGTCTATGTGGGCTTTAAAATTGTAGAACATTATCATTTTTTGGGGAGTGCATGACATGCAAAACTTTACTGCTCTTCTAAACAAGTTTGTGGCAAATTTGCAAAATGGAATCATGAAAACAAATTTTGGTCACAGAAACCTTCACAACCGTCATCACCGTCTTACAAATTAAGTGTCCACCAAATATTCCATATGTATAAATATCAGCCTCCCCTTTGAACATACTTAAGCAACTGATCACCAGATAGGAATACTAGGCCAAATTTAAGTTTAACCAACTGGTATCAAAATGAAATATTGGGCCAAACTATGTGAGTTAGCTGGCTTAGATGGATATACAATAGTTATACCTTGAGAATTTTCTTTGTAATTTTGGAATTTTCTATGGTTGTCCTTTATCTATGTATACTTGCTTTGTTGCATACATTAGTTTATTGTTTCTCGATAATCATAGTTAACCTTCGGTGATTTGAGTTTATCATTTTTTGTCAAGGGGTGGTAAAATATAGATTGAAGGTCATTCCATATATTAGAGCTTTAAATTTATATTTGAAGTACACATTGTTGGAACCTTCGGCCAGCCTACGTGGCGCAACCACAAATGAGGATTTGCTTTTAATTTTTATATTTCCAAAAATAGTCTTTCCCTCCTCTCTAAAACATTCACAATTGTCACAACGATCTTAAAAATTAAGCCTCCACTAAATCTTCCATATATATAAATATCAGCATCCCTTTTAACTTACCTAAGCAACTGATCGACAGAGAAGACTACCAGACCGAACTTATGTTTAACAAACTGGTACCAGAATGAAATATTGGGCTAAACTATGTGAGTTAGCTGGCTCAGATGTATATATAACAGTTATACCTAAATTTTATTTTTTATTTTCGATTTATGAATGCCTCTCCTATAATCCTATGTATACTTGCATTGTTGTATGCGCATTAGTCTACTATTTTTCGATAATCTTAATTTACCTTTGGTGATTTGAGTTAATCATTTTTTTCTAAGGGTGGTATAATATAGATTCAACGTCAATGTAATTTATTAGATCTTCGAATTAATATTTGAAGTACATGTTGTTGGATTTTAAAAGGTGTGAATGAAATATGAAGAGTTGCTATATTCATGAAAAGTTGTGATTTTTATTAAAAATTGACTTTTAGGAAGAGTTGCGAGTATTATGAAAATTTGTGACTTTTATGAAAGGTTGTGACCTTTCCGAATGGTTGTAACTTTTCCAATAAGGCATAGTAAGCATTTGTTCACACAACCCTTTGTTGTTTATAAATAGAGGAATTTCCTCCCATTTTAAGACAACGAAAATTCTGAACTTCTTCTTCTTATTCTTCTTCTTCTTCTGTACAATTAAATATTCATGTACTTTGCTCCTGTTGAGTGGCTCACTGAAACCATTATTTATTGTATCAATACACTGGTGAATATAATCGTTCTATCCTTAGAGGATCTATTCCTTAAAGCTCGGGTAGTAGAATGGAATAACTTTTTTAAGGGGATACTATGCATTTAGTGGTTTTATATTTTCTTTTTGTTTAATTATATTGTTAGAGATTCTTTTGTTTTTTTACAGTCATTATTTTTTTCTTATGTTATAAGTTGTTATTTTTGAGTACTTTAAACTTTGTTGTTTATGTTTCTGCAAAGTTATTGTAAGTACATATTATATGACACGCGTAAATTGAGTATTCACATAAGTTTTTTCTACTAGAATTGTCGAAGGTACAATAAAAAAAATCCCTTAAAGATCTATGCTACCATCTCTTGAAGACAAAATTCAAATTATGTAACATTATAAGGACTTAAAGACCTTAGCGTACCTTGATGTGCGAACTGAAATATGAAAAGAAGATGAGAGTTAATAAACATGTTATATGACTTCAAGGATGTAGTGCCAGATGAACTATAGTGGAATATGACTACAGTGGAGCCTCTTTTAATCCCAAAGACACAGATAGGTACACAATAAATTGATTGCTTATATTCAATATGAATTATGGATAGATTCTCAAGTTTACTACAACTTGTAAATACTTTTCTTGATGTAATAGATGTGTTTCTCGATACAACGATTGAAATAGAATTGTAGTTTCAAATTGAACTCCATCACTCTGGTATGCTGATTTTCAAAAAGCACCCAAACAAACTGAATAATTTTGTGTAATATTTTTCCCTTTCAAGTATATATAATAAGTTGAATTGTTTTCCAATATGATACATTCTCCCTTTAATTTTCCATTTTAATAATTTCTTATGATACATTTAAATGGGAACTTTAAAATGATAATATGTAAAGCAAAAGGTACTGCTAAACTTTCTACACATTAAAATTAGAATGGTAGTTAACTTTTTTTGCCTATTATAATTTATTTATCCCTTCACCAATAATTATTTATTTATTAGACAATTTAATATCTGAGGTTGATGTTCATTTGATTCCCTGAAAATATCAAATATTGACACTTCTCGAAGAAAAAAGTATAAATTATAAAATCAAATCAAATATGATTGATTGAAGGATAAATGATAAGATGTTGTAATTATTTTTTCCTTTACATTATTAATGTTCATTATTGCGTAAGATAATATATTGTTTTAGATTTAATGGCTGAAAGGATTTAATTAATAATTTTATAAATTTTGTGATATTAAATTCCGCTTAAAGCGCGGGTAATTTTACTAGGTCCTTATCAAATAGAAACATAAAATACTACAAAATCACTCAAGATGTTTTCTACTTTTAGTGTTTTTTTCTCAACAGATAAATGAATCAGTCAACAAAAATTCCATTGCTTGAAGCTCTAAAAATTATACTTAAAAAAGATACGAATATCTACAACTAAGAAGTATTATTTTCTTTATTTTATTCCTTTAATTCCTTGGTTTGGTGGAGAATTTTGAATTAAATGTGATATAGACCTGATGAGATGCTTCAGCTGGTCCATTTGGCTGGGATCTGAAATTTGATATTTCAATATAGTGATCGTTCTAGCCGCAATTTATTAGCTGATTTCCATGCCAACACGAGCAACGACGGTTTCAGGATTTCAGTTCTATGGGTTGAATTCTAAAACCTTTAGCATTGAAACCATTATATTTCTAAAGTTATTGGTTCATACCTATTATTTATTGCATTATTAGTACATTTCTACACAAATTTATTTCTTGCGCTGAAAGTACTAGGTTCAAATGAACCCGATGCAGCTATGCTATCTTTGTCACTGAACACAAGTAGGTTAACTCCATTTTAGGAAGAATTTTATTGATCATAAATGAGAACATAGGAAGCTAGACCAAAAAAATATAGAGCGCACAAAGACAAAGTCAAAAAAATTAGCATTTAAGAGAGTTTTGTTTTGCACTTTGCTTGAATCATAATGGAAGGTTTCCTGCATTAGTTCATAGAGTGGATCGGTCCCTAAAGAAACCCCTGAAAGGACTACTGTTGTTTGAAAAATGATTCTTCTATCTCAAAAAAGAAGTATTCATATTATTATCCATTTTCATTCTATTAAATGGATGTTAATATCCTGTTAATTATCTCATAAATCAACATTAAAGTTGGTCAAATTATAACTGCTGGCAACATCTATTTCTTGAAAAGAATTGCTTTCAATTGATGGATTTGTCTTTAATATTCCATTAAACAACCCTTATGGCTCTTTAACTTTTTTAACCGTTTGTGGATTACAATTAGTGGTGGTATATATATAAAATGTTAATGCTCTACAATTTTGAAGCTCACATTAAACTAAAAGAATGATAAAAAAATCAAACCTAAATCCTGCTTTGCCATTACAATCAAAATAAGAAGAAAAAATAGTTTCTAAAATTATGGGTTCATACATATTATTTAGTGCATTTTTCAATAGTTTTCCCTGAATCAAATGCATACAATTTTGAAATATTCATTCAATTCCCACTTGCTTTTGATGGGCTATTAACAACTAAGCTTGTGTTGTGCCCTAGTACATTATACTAGTTTCATGCTGGATTGCTGAGTGTTTCCATTTTCAAGATTGTTAAATATTTTAGTTTTATCAATATATCTTCTCATTTACATCCCCGAAGGGGACTCTGCCATTTGATAGATAAATTAATGTTTTTTTCATGTCATCTATTCAAGCGGTTATATGATATTTGTCAAAAGTGATTCAATTTAGTAACTATTAGCTTATTTCACTGAAAATTTAACCATTTTATATTTATTAAGCTTGAAACAAAAATTAGGTTGAATTGTTTTGTTTTATGCTAACAATTATGATTGTTACCTCTTCATGGCTGCAAACGTGTAGACATACAATTTTTTTTTTTTAACAATCCACATAGAAACTAGTTAATTGTACTAGTGTCACAACTCACAAGATAAGCTAAGTTATTTATTAATAGCCCACTACTAAAAATAAAGAGAACTGACAACCAGCCAATGAGAAATTGGTCAATAAGTCGTACAAATTTTTACAACCCGAAACATCAATCTTGAATAGCCAGTGATTAAGTAGTTGTGGAATATCAGATTCAACAAAGTTCATGCACACAAAGGTTTAATCCATTACACTCATTAAGGGGGAATTCAACAAGCTCCTTTCGCATATCATCTTTAATGCTCTTCTCCGAAGCTAACACATTGTTCTTTATAAGCTGGGGAATCCGATGGACGATTTGGTCGACCAAGGTTCTGGTCTGCCGCTGATCTGCAACCAAATTTTCAAGAAAAATAGTTGGGAGAGTGATATAAGTACCTGCAGCCTGGGGGTTTGAAGCTGGTGGTGATGATGGTGCCCTTGATACTGGTTGTGATGACTCACCCTGCTCAGTTTGGTCGGCAACCTGTGGGATGACTAGTGGTGTATGAGGTACTACCATGAATGGTCCCACTTCTCCTATTTTCCTCCCATAAAGAGGATTGTTGACATCCTGAATTCTTGAAACTGCAGTTATCTTAGATGCCTCCACTAGTTTATTCACCAACTTATTTGGAGGAATGTTCGCCTGCAAACAAAACTTCTTTATTAGACAAGGAAATGGCAAACCTTCTCGCTTATTCAGTGCTATATCCCGCATCTCGGCGGAGATGATCGAACCCGCATTCACAAGGTACCCGCCCATGAGGCATGCAACCAATGATGCTAGTGATGGAGATAGTGTATTGTCATTTGTTGTGGGACGCAACCGTGCCCGAACTATTGACCACCAGGCCTTGGCTAGAAAAGTCAGGGACGCTTTCATAATCTGCACATTTGGATCAGACACCCATAGTAGTGCTTCTGTTTATGTGGAAATGTACCCGGCAATCCAGCGCATGACCCACTCTCGTGAAGTAGGGTCCTCCATCTCTGACTCATTCGTGACATCGTGGTGTTTACCCTCAAATAGTCCCACAGAATCTGGTGTTGTATACTAAGGTCCATGTAACATCCGATTAATTGTTTATTTTGAGATGTTCATAGTTGTCCCCCGAATAATGATTGTGTCTAACGGAGCAAATGTGGCTGCAAGTGTCTTCTGTGCTCTCTCTGTTGTTTCAGTTTCCACAACCATGTTCAGTAGAGTGGCAGCGTAGACAACATAGAATTCTCGAGGTAGATAGCTAGTGAATTCCCCAGGAGTATTGGTCATCCACTCAAACTGGTGAATCTGGAACAATCTGTAAATATCTGAAAATGCCTGGATGTTTGCCATTACTACCCTAGTCTCGGGCATGAGTGGTCTCTTTCTAAATCCCCCTGACTTGCTCACAATTCCCTTTTCAAAGAAATCTTCTGATCTGTTCACTGTCCACATAACTCTGAAACAGTCAATAAGTTGCGGTCGCACTACTAGGTCAAATTCATGGATGCTCACATACTGGACCATTGTATCGTCTTGAGTCACCTCATCTTCCCCCCATGTTGTACATGTCTCTGTCTAAGCTCCCGTATTATCCTCTGGTATTTCTGCAGGTGGAGAAACAATAGCATCATCCCAAGAGCCACTTTCAGACTCTGCATTGCCCCCGAGTTATCAGTAGACTATCTACCTAAGCAAACATTAGATTCACTACCCGATGCTTTACTACTACCGAAACGACTTCCTCCCTCTTCAGACTGGGGAGGGGTGTCCTAGCGAATGGCCCTTTTTGTATGTTCTCTAGTAGCCCGAGGTAAGTGATCTTTAGGCGTGACATTTATTTGCACCTCAAAACTACTAGCTTTGGAATAGTCATGACCCTCTGATTGAGAAGTAGTGTGGGGGGGGGGGGGGGGTTTGGTTACGTTCTTGTGTCGGGGAGGCATAGTACCTGAGAAACATAATACTGTTTAGTACAAAACTCAATAAAATGACATACTATTGGGTAGTTAGACTTCCCCGGTGTAATTACCTCATGACGCCTTGCCTTAAGAATGTCGTCACCCAATCTATCATTGGGAAGGGCAAATAGAATCAAAAGACGAAACATAAACAAAAGTACAAAAAATAAATTGTACAAGATATAAGTAAACTGTACGGGGCTTCCACGGGCCGTGGTAGATACCACGGTCCGTTAAACCCCTCGTGAATTTAGCTCAGACTCACTGTGCAACATGAAGTTTACCATGTACTGTTTACAGACAGTTACACGGCCCGTGGAGTGAATGATGGTCCATGATACTGGTTGTGAACCTAATTGATGGGTGGAATGAATTTAAGTGTTGTCCACGATTGGTTTCACGGTTCATGGTAGCTTCCACGGTCCGTAAAACCTATCGTGGTCTTACACTTAATGAGTTCTTTAGTCATTTTTTCCCAACATTCACTATATTACAACTTTATAGCACCAAACCTTTTTCTACATAGGATCAAAATGCATTATAAACACCACTGGGTCTCAATCATGCATAAAGCCAACAAGAGTAACATTCATTTAACCAAACACGTACCACATATCAACACTATCCTTTGTGAATTAAACTATCATCATAAACTCACAACTAATTCAGACCCACTATAATCATAATCAAGTTCAAGAACAATAAACAATACCCAATTCAACTTAACCCACAACAAATCATTACTAATCAAAGTAACTCGTCACATAATCATGCTAAACTTGACTAAATCGAAGTAACTCTAACTTATTTTTGACAAGATCAAAGTTATAACAAGTTATAAAAGAACTTACTTGGAAGTAGAGGGAAACTTTGCTCACAGTAAGAAGATCAACTTGGACTTTGAATTCCTTGGCAAATTAAACTTAGGGTTTCGACTTAGGGATGAAAATCAGTCATTTCAAATGTGAAAACTATTGATTATTTAAATAACAACCGTTATAGATGAGAGTAAGAGAAAATAACTGACCCTTGGTGCTTTGGAAGACCTATATACGTTTAATTCTAACTTGGGTTGACCCGTAGGTCGGGTCGGTTCACTGTTAGTACTGGGTAGTGGACTACGGACCATGAAGTTGCCCATGATGGGCATCATGGTTTGTAGAAGCAATCATGATCATGACTTGAGCCTACACTTTTTACCTGAGGTTCACGAGAGGCTAGACGGTCCGTACAATCAACGACTGACCATGAACCCTTCCGTGAACAATTTTGTGACAATTTCCAGTAGACTATTTTGGCTATTGCTAGGGATGACGGACCGTGAAATTTCTCGTGAAGAGAATCATGATCCGTGAAGCTGCTCATGAATAGCAGTCTATACCCAGTTTCTGCACTTTTAATCCCAGGTTCTCCTGCATACATAAATACATAGTGATTCTATAAAAACAACAAAAAATAAGGAAAAAGGGAAATACCTATTACAATTACATCTTGGGTTTCCTCCCAAGAAGCGCACAATTTAACGTCGCGGCACGACATATGTTACTTGATTATTCAAACTTCATCAAGTTTACATTCCTCCACAATCTTCACATCTTCCGGAACACCCAAGTATGCCTTGATTTGCTGACCATTAGCTTTGAACCTCTCACCTTTTTCATTTTCAAGCTCAATGGCACCCGACTGAAACATATGTGTTACCTTAAAAGGTCCAGACCATTTGGATCTCAACTTTCCCGGAAATAGACGAAGCCTGGAGTTGAAAAGTAACACCAAATCACCAGGAGTGAAGCTTCTTTTCTCAATGTGCTTGTGATGATATAACGTCATCCTCTCCTTATATAGTGCAGGCCTCTCATAGGCTCTTAAACAAGACTCATCCATCTCATTGATCTAATCCAGCTTCAGCTTTGCAGTTTCACTGCAACTAAGGTTTAACTTCTTCAAAGCCAAGAGTGTTTTATGCTCTAGCTCAACAGGCAAGTGACATGCCTTTCCAAATACCAATTGATATGGAGACATACCAATAGGCGTCTTGAAAACTGTCTGATATGCCTATAAAGCATCATCTAACTTCCGTGCCCAATCTGTCCTATTGGCATTCACCATTTTAGCCAAAATTGCTTTGATTTCTCTGTTGGAGACTTCTACTTGGCCACTGGTATGTAGGTGATAAGGTATTTCCACGTTGTTTTGTTTAACACCATATTTGGACAGAAGAGAACTAAATACCTTATTGCAGAAATGAGAACCACCATCTCTGATAATAGCTCTGGGTATGCCGAATCTAGAGAAGATATTCTTCTTCAGAAAACCAGCAACACTTTTGCGATCAATCTAAGGCAAAGCAACTTCCTCAACCTATTTGGACACATAGTCCACTGCAACCAATATGTACTTCTGCCTATAGGAGCTCACAAATGGCCCCATGAAATCGATGCCCACACATCAAATAACTCCACCTCCATAATAGGTGTCATGGGTAACTCATGGCGCCGAGAGATGGCTCCTTCTCACTGGCACACATCACAACCCCTTACCACGTCCATCACATCCTGATGAATTATGGGCCAGTAGTGCCCACACTAAAGTATCTTGTGGGCTGTCCAAGAACCTCCATGATGACCACCTACCGGAGAGGAGTGACATGCCTTTAGAATATTCAACATATCAGCTTCAGGATTACATCGCCTGATGACGTTGTCAGCGTACACCATGTATAGATAGTGTTCATCCCAAAAGTACATACCCACATCATGGAGGAACCTATTCCTTTGTTGATATGTCTGCCCCTTAGGCATCAAATCACTAACGAGAAAATTAGCAAAATCAGCAAACCAAGGAATAAGATAAAGAGTAGTGGTTAATACTTGCTTATCTGAAAATGCATCATTTTTTTCAAGATCCTTCTCTTCCTTCTTTTCAGCCTCCAACCTAGACAGGTGATAAGCTACCTGGTTCTCACAAACCTCAAAGTCAAACTCCTGGAGAAGCAACACCCATCTGATCAACTTGGGCTTGGAATCTTTCTTCGCCATGAGGTATCTCAGAGCTGCATGATCTGTGTGAATTATCACTTTAGTACCCAGCAAGTATGCTCTGAATTTCTTAAAAGCGTACACCATAACTAGTAGTTCCTGTTCCGTGATTGTGTAATTTTGTTGTGCTCCATTTAGTGACTTACTAGCATAGTTAATCGGATGGAACATCTTGTTTCGCTTCTGCCCCAATACAACTCCTAGAGCAGTACCACTAGCATCGCATATCACCTCAAATTCTTTGGCCTAATATGGGCCAACGATCAATGGGGTAGAGATTAGCTTCTCCTTTAGGCATTCACAAGCTTTGAGACATGCTTCATCAAAAACAAATTTCACCTCTTTCTCTAAAAGCTTGCACATGGGGTGTGCAATCTTACAAAAGTCCTTGATGAAACGCCTATAGAACCCGACGTGTCCTAAGAAGCTTCGAACACCCTACACACAAATTGGTGGAGGTAACTTTTCAATCACCTAATTTTTGGGCTTGTCGACCTCTATACCCTTTTGTGACACCTTGTGCCCACAAACTATGCCTTTCTTGACCATGAAATGACATTTTTCTCAGTTCAGCACTAGGTTGGCCTCCTCGCATCTCTGTAGGGCCCTGCTAAGATTAAATAAACAATCATCAAAGGTATGACCTACCACTGAAAAATCGTCCATAAATACCTCCAGAGTGTCCTCCACCAAGTTCGAGAAAATAGACATCATACACCTTTGGAATGGTGTTAGTGCATTACATAGTCCAAATGGCATGCGTTTAAACGCAAAGGTACCATAAGGACAGGTGAAGGTGGTCTTTTCCTGATCTTCAGGAGCAATTGATATCTGATTGTAACCATAGTATCCATCTAAGAAACAGTACCACCCTTTGCCAGCCAACCTGTCAAGCATTTGGTCCATGAAAGGCATTGAGAAGTGATCCCTCAAAGTCCACTTGTTCAGCTTCCTGTAGTCCATGAAATGTCGCCATCCAGTGACTGGTCTCTGTGGGACTAACTCATTCTTGGCATTTGCAACCACAATCATACCGCCCTTTTTGGGTACACATTGCACTGGGCTGACCTAGTGATTATCAGAAATGGGGTACACCACCCCAGCATCTAACTACTTAATGATCTCCTTTTTTACCACCTCTTGCATAGGTGGGTTTAACCTCCGCTGGTGTTCAATGCTTGGGCTGCAGTCCTTCTCGAGTTGAATCTTATGGGTGCATATGTCTGGAGGTATCGTGATGTTATCCGCAATGGTCCACCCAATGGCCCTTTTGTACCTTATCAATACCTTTATCACAGCCTGTACCTGTTCATCATTCAAATCTGTAGCCAAAATCACTGGTAAAGTGTTGTTAGCTCCCAAAAATACATACCTTAGGTGACTGGTTAGCTGTTTAAGTTCCAGCACCGGTGGCTCCTCAATGGATGGTTTTGCTGGAAGATTGGGCTTGTTTTTCAAGTCCAAGTGCAATTTGTTTGGAGCATACCAGTGTGCTCCGATACCCTGCAAAGCAATCATGATCTCTACATAGTCAGACCTGAAATCAGCTTCAAAGTTCATCAGCACTGCAACTAAGATTTCAACAGCCATCCTCTCTTCTATGGGTACTCTAATTTCTTCTTCATTAACAACCTCTAGTGCAGACACTACATTCATGTCATGTGGCTGTTTGATTAACCTGCAAATATTGAACTTAACCTCTTCTTTGTTGAGTCTGCATTTCAGTTCTCCTCGCTTAACATCTACCAATGCTCGTCCTGTGGCCAAAAATGGTCTTCCCAAAATAATAGGAACCTTAAAATCTACTTTGCAATCCAAGATCACAAAGTCTGCTGAAAAGATGAACATGTCCACCTTTATGAGCAAATCACATAGGATTCCCACAGGCCACTTTACTGACCTATGTGCCATCATTAACCTCATTGTTGTGGTTCTTGGAACTCCTAACCCCAATTGCTTGTAGATGGCCAACGACATCAAGTTGATACTGGATCCTAGATCACACAAGGCCTTTGCAAATCTGATTGATCCAATGGTGCATGGTATAGTGAATGCACCTGGTTCTTCCTTCTTCTGAACCAAAAACCTGGCAGCAATGGCGCTGCAATAATGAGCATCGTTAGTCAAATCAATACTTACAACTCTCTTCTTTGTAACTAACTATTTCATGAACTTGGCATATCCTGGCATCTGCTCCAGGGCTTCCACCAGTGGTATGTTTACTGAAAGTTGTTTCAGCATGGTAATGAAGTTTGCAAACTTCCCATCTTCAGCTTTGTTTTTGAGCCTTTCAGGGAAAGGAGGAGGTGGTCTTTGGATCTGCTGTAAAGGCATGTTTCCCTCATCCTCTTTCTCTTTTCCTCTTGCAGGTTGTGTTATTGGATGGGCATCCTCCGATTCATCTTCATGTTCAGCCTCAACCTCCTCTATTCTATCTTGCTCCACAACCTGTTCATTTTCAGTACCTGGAGAAATTGATTCATTAATAATCTTACAACTCCTGATGGCGATGGCCATGCAGTGCCCGTCCTTCTTAGGATTTTGGATTGTGTCACTTGGTAGTGACCCATTCTTCCTCTGATTAATGATGCTGAAAGCTGCCCCAACTGCTGCTCAATTTGCTTGATGGAGGAGGTGTGAGAGTCCACCAGTTTACTCATACTCGAGAAGTCACCTCTCATCTCTTTAACCCCTGTATCAGCTGACTCAACTTTTTGGAGTACCTTAGCTATCATGTCTTCCAACTTAGATCCGCTAGAACTACCACTTGCACTGTCTGTATTGCTTGGTGGTACATACACACCACTACGATCATTCCTGTACCCATCTCTGTTCTGCCAGTTTCCCTGCTCTTTATTTGCTGGCCTATCATATTGTCCTTCTCTAGAATAATTCCGGCCTACATTTCCTAAATTGTAAGCCTGGTTTCCCGAGTTATAATTTAGGAAGCCTCCTTGATTGCCCAAGTGGTTAGCTTCGTCATCTAGATCGATGTCATGATCTTCATACTTGTTTTGTTGTCCCACAACATTTACCTTTTCAGACTTGGCGACAATATGCTTTGTGAGCAGATCTATTTCAGTCCTCATGTGTGCCATGTCTTGGTCCCCATTTTCTTCTCTCTTCCTTTTCTCAGCTAAAAGATCATAAGTATACCCAAGATCTCGTACTTATGCATCCCTGGTGTACCATTCCCTGTTATTCTTAACACCTCATCCATCAACTGCATGCTCTCTGAGAATGGCTTCCTCAAAAAAGATCCTCCACACACTGCATCAACAATAGGTTTAGTAACATAATTTAAGGATTTTTAAAATGCCTGTTTAAGATGTCTCTCAGTGAGACCATGGTTTGTACACTTTTTCAGCTTTTGGCTGAATCTCCACCGGATGTCATGCATTGCTTCTTATAGTAGCTTCTTATGGGCACTTATCTCATCTTTTATTTGCAGCTCTTTTGATTGTGGAAAGAATCATTCCAGGAAAGCCTCCTTCAATTCAGTCCAAGTCCTGATTGAGTCAACCGACATCTCATTCAACCATTTGGTTGCCTCTCCAGTAAGAGACAAAGGAAACAGCCTCAATCTCATTATTGTTTGGCTTACTCCAGGAATCTCTTGCGACTTGTAAATTAACACAAAATTCATCAGATGTTGATTAGCATCATCACCAGCTGCACCCCTGAATTTACCTTTGAGATTCAGCAGTTGAATCATAGTGCTGGTGATGGTAAATTTAACACCTAGAGGTAGTGCAGGTAACAGTATGGCTCCAGTTGCTCCAGCTCCATCCAAGTCTAAGTCATCCTCCTTATACATCATGTGAGTTGGATGTCGTGCTCTACCCGTTGGAGCTATTGGTTGTCAGTGGGGAGGAATAATTCCATCAACTGCTATGTTTTCGTTCACTTCCTTAGGTTGATTGTTCACAACATTTGGTTGAATACCTCTTGCGACGATTTCAGCTTCCAATCCAAATCTCTGTCTTTCTGTCTCAAGTTCTTGTGCGTTCACCATCTTACAGATTGTTTTCCTGAGTTCTGGATCGTATGGGACTAATGGGGATTCCCTTACTGCTGGTATTTGACATACACCGTCAAACTCACCTGAAAGAAACACAGACAAAGAACAAGACATAAAATTAAGAAGTATAACTACACTGAGAATAGAAGCTAGTAAAAACACTTCTGCATTGAAATTTCTCGGTAGCGGGGCAAAAAGTTGATACGTCCAAACTTACACCTCAATTAAGAGATATAAATGGTCGAATTCAATTTAGAGAACTCAATGTGAATTGAGGTCGATCAATTATTTCACTATCGCATTTTACTCTAATGTCGTTACTATTTCCTAAGTATACAATTGCGGAAAGTAAAATTGGGTTTAGCGTTAATGCTTTGGTAACCAGAGTTGCGACTAAAGTCTAATTCAACAAGTAAAAAAATATCAGTTTCAAAGTTATTTCAATAATTAACAGAAACTAGGATAGTGTTCCCCATAACGTTGCGTCTAATGTTTTTATGTAATTGAGTTTCAGGCAACTTACGTCTACAAACTACATACGAGTTAGCTATATCTGACACTTTTCAGTCTACTCAGATAATCTTCACCCAAGTCCTCTCGGTCCTAGAGTGTTACACGATTTACCCTCGCCTATAATGGTGTTAAGGTTCTTTTCTCTCGAACTCGAACTTTGACTCCAATCAATTAGATTAGTTCAGTTTTTTCCTAACTATCATTTTTATCTCGAAAAAATGACAGATACAGGCTTAACCTAATGCGTGCACTCATCAGGATATACATAAATAACGAAAACTAAACTACAGTTTGTAAGCACAAACTTCTTGTCACTCGTTTTACGAAATCACACTTAGAATTTCGTCGTGGATCCCACAACCCCAGTCGTGGTGTTTAGCCACTCATGATTTCATGTAAATATTCAGAAATATAGAATGAAAATATGTTACAAAGTACTTGCTAGAATAAGCAATCAACAATCACTTTGATAATTCAAAAATCCGAAATCGAAATCAAACTTAATTCCAAATCCAAAATCCAAACCAAAAGATATGAATTCTGGAAACTTATTCCTTGTTCAATGAAAGATAATATAAAAACATAAAACACCCTAATTAATTTAAATATAGTGTTTTTAAAAAGAGTCCTACTTGAAGTAGGACTGAATTGTTGGATACTTCACGGACGCTACCACGGTCCGTCAATGACTTCACGCTCCGTGAAGCCCTTCGTGGTCTTCACTTGGAATTCCCTAACTTGGGTCGTCAATGTTTGCACACTGGAAATTACTCTATGGACAATACCACTGACCTTTAAAGAGACTACGGTCCATCTGGGTGTCTGTGGTTTTCACTTGGAAATCCCCACGTTTGGGTCTTCAATGCACCATACTGGAATTTGCACCACGGACAACACCACAGATCGTTAAAGAGACCACAGTCCGTCTGGGTGTCCGTGGTCTTCACTTGGTTAAAATCCCATTTTCACTCTTTGACTCCTGGCCACTGGTTCACTTCACGGACCACATCACGGTCCGTCTCGATCTTCTCGGCCCGTATAGGAGTCTGCGATCTTCACTTGGGTTATCAACAAACTTCACTAAAAGGCACACCTACTGGATAGCAACCACGAGCAACTTCACGGCTTGTTAGAAGAACCACGGCCCATCAAGGGCTCCGTGGTCTTCACTTGGACACCAGAATCTCGAATTTCAGCTTGCATTTTCTTCTTTTCTTCTTTTCTTCTTTTCTTCTTTTCTTCTTTTCTTCTCTTTCACAACTACCTGTTTTACGTATACAAACACTACCAAACACATCATATCCATATAAGTACACTTGATTTTAGTATTAATTCTTAGTTTTCAAGCATCAAATGTGCCAAAATTTCGCGGCACATCATGGGTCAAGGGCCAAGATCAGTAGCTGCAGAACCCAACCCACACCCCACCAGGAAGTATCTTTGGTCGGGCTATACCTTGTGGGTGGTGGCCGTGGATGAGGCCTGTAAGGTGTTTTTTTACGGTTAAGTTAGGGGTAGTTTAGGTATTTCACTTTTAGTTAGTATTAAGTAAGGTCATTTTGTATTGTTTTGCTACACCTAAATAAGCCTTTTTAAGTCTTTAAAGAACGCATTCACCTCATAATAACCCAAAACCAAAACCAATAACCAACTTTCCCCAAATAAAGTCTCTCTAGAACTCCAAGGAAGAAGAAGAAGAAATGTGAAGCTAGGGTTGAAGAATCAAGCTTTTCTCCTCAAATTCATGGGAAATATTCAATAAGGTATGGTAGCTCTTCATCCATGGGTAGCCTTTAACCATGGAGCCCCTTCAAAACCGCATTTTCAAAGTAAGAAATCCCAAAAGTTAGGGTTTGACTTCAATCTCATGGATTCCATTCAAATTCATTTTTAATGATTTAATTATGTTTGTTTATGGATATATTGATGATTTTATATTACTTAATTTTGAATTCCTCAAGAATCCATGAATTCCCCTATTTTCCCAAATTGGATCTCAAAGTGTGGGTATTGATTGATGCAAGCAGAATGTTATAAAATTATGAATGTTATAAATTGATTACTTGAAATATGTTGTTATCCATGTCTAATGTGGTAATTTTAGATGTGTTGATTGAATGTGATCTATGGTCCTTGAAGGGCAAATTATGAGAATTATATATGATCATGAGATTTATGTACATGCTTTATGAATACTTTGAGAATAAAGTGATTATGACTATGATGTAATTGTGGTGTTGTTGAAAGGCTATTCACATACACTTATGAATGAAATATAAATGAAGTTTCCATGATTATGATAATGATGTTGTGTTGATTTAAAGGCTATTCTCAATTATATACCTATAAATGATGATGATCTGTTGTGAAAGGTTGTCTCACGATACGATGATTCTTAGCTTGAAAGGCTAATCTCACATATTGAATCTATGAGTTATCTTATGAATGATGTTGGATTGAGTGTTAAAACGTTCTTCCATAATAATGAACTAAAGTACTGTAATGATAAGTACTCCGCGGGGAATAATGCTAAGCACATAATGGATATTGATTGAAATGGAAGCTCATACACGAGTTGAGGCGCGGTTTCTAGTAATAATATCTTGAGATGGATGCCCATAAGTGAGTTGAGGCAGGGTATCTAGTAAAAATCTCCTGATCCCATAACTATGTGCCCTTATAGGTCTTTAGCTAGTGGATCCACCTAAGCTAAGTTAATGGTTCTACCTTAGGCAAGTAAGACACCCTTTTCGGTGTGGGTAACACCAGATTCCTTGTTTATCTGACATGGTCTATGTAGGTTAAGGCTTACCCCCACAATGAATGGTTATGATTTATGGCTTCTCAAGAAGCTCTTCTTAGTATTTGTGGGAGTATGGGATCTTATTCATGGATTGCACAAGTAGGCTTTGAGAGTAGTTATGGTGTGTTCCTTTTATATCATGATGGTTTATGAAATAAAAGTATGCTTAATGTGGATTGTTACTATGAGTTGCTTTCCTTGATATGACTTATTAAAGGTGAATGTTTCTTGTCTATGAGTATTAACTAAGGATGATATTCAAGAATGATGAGTATGGTTATGGTAGCCTAAAAGTGGTACTTAGTATGGATGGGATTATGGGATCTTATCCATGCATTGCACAAGTATGATGTAGGGTTACTTATGAGGTGGTTCTATTATGCTATGATGATTTATATGTTGAATATGCTTATGACTTATGCTTTACACTAAAGTTCATGATGATTATCAAACTTGGTAAATTGCATGCTTTTCAACTAAAATGTCCTTTTTAGCATGTTTTCTGGATTTTATGCATGCCTTTCATACTTAGTGCCTTTTTGTACTAACCCATATTTTCCTACATCCAAAGATTAGGGTCCAGTTCTTAAGGAGGTCTTCTTTCGGTTCGACTATTCTCCTAGCTTGTGGTGAGTCCTCATGATTCGAGGACGGATGAGTCATTTGTAGTTTCTTTCTAGTATTTCATTTTCGGATTATGTTGAAAGGGTCGTGACCCTATTTTTTATTCGAAGATGGTATTAGATGGCTAATTGAGATAAGTCTAGACTTCCGCTTGATTTTATAAAAGACTTGGATTGTATGGATAAAGTTTGAAAATTTCCGCATCATTTCTAATTACTTTATGTTATGGTATGCTAAGGGATTGTATGAGACCCCTTCGGGTTCAAGTACGCCATGTTGCGTCTAGGGGGTACACCTGGGTCGTGACATAAGACATTCATAGAATCTAAGACATCCAACTTTACCATCCATGTAGCTAAGGATTGAATGTTCAAAGCTAAAGGTCACTCTACAGTAGATAAGAAGGGTAGACAACCCATACTCACTTCCTTCCCACTCATGTTGTCCTTCATGACATTCGCCTTCCCCGAGTGGTAGAAAATAGATAGGTCATAGTCCTTTTACAAGCTCAATCCAACGACACTACCTCGAATTAAGATACCTCTAGCTCATAATGTACTGAAGACTCCTATGATCAATACTGATCTAAAAATGGACTCCATACAAGTAGTACCTCCAGATCTGAAGCACAAAAATTAATGTTGCCAACTCCAAGTCATAAGT
This sequence comes from Solanum tarapatanum, assembly GCA_029582485.1. Taxonomy (NCBI): domain Eukaryota; kingdom Viridiplantae; phylum Streptophyta; class Magnoliopsida; order Solanales; family Solanaceae; genus Solanum; species Solanum tarapatanum. The sequence continues at coordinate 24,205 of JAJOOB010008187.1, forward strand.
GGGGTAGTTGCACTCATGTAACCTAAGCTGCCTTGATTCATAAGCAATAACCATCCCCGATGAATAAATACACAACCAAAACAAACGCTAGTTGCATCAGAATAAATTGTGAAGCCCTTTCCCTAAACTGGAAGAATCAATATAAGAGAAATAGTCAGCAATTCCTTGAGCATCCAAAAGCTCAGCTCACACTCCTCAGACCACTTGAAAGGTACATCAAGATGAGTCAATCGGGTTAAAGGTGCTGCACTTCTGGAGCAGTCCTCCAAAAATTGTTTGTAGTAGCCTTTTAAACTGACGAAGCTCCGAACCTCAGTAACTGAAGTGGGCCAAGCCCAATCACGAATAGGCTCAATAATCACCGGAATTACCATGATGTCATCCTTGGACACCACTTGACCCAAGAATTTTATTAACTCAAGAAAAAACTCACACTTCAAGAACTTGGTATAATGTCATTGATCTCTCAAAGTTTGGAGCAGAATCCTCAAAGGCTGCTCATGATCACTCTTACTCCATAAGTATATTAGAATATTATCTATGAACACAATGACGAGAAAATTAAGATATGGACAAAACACCCACTTCATCAATTCCATAAAGGCGGCAGGGGCATTAGTCAATGCAAAAGACATCACTAGGAACTCATAGTGGACATAGTCCTAAATGCAGCCTTATGGATGTTTGTTTCCCTAATCCTTAGTTGATGGTAACCAGATCTCAAAACAATTTACAAAAACACTATGATACCCTGAAGCTGGACAAATAGATCATCAATCCTACCCATGGGGTAACGATTCTTCATCATCACCTTATTCAACTACCTATAATCAATACACATATGCAGAGTACCATCCTTCCTCTTCACAAATAGAACAGGGGCGCCCCAAGGAGACACACTAGGCCTGATGAATCCCTTACCCAAGAGGTCCTGAAGTTGAACACTTAGCTCCCTGAGCTCTACAAGGGCAATCTAATATGGTGGAATAGAAATAGGTAGATTATCTTGCTCAAGCTCTATAGGAAAGTCAATATCACGCTCCGAGGGTAGGCCAGGTAGGTCGGTAGGAAACACATTTGCAAAATTAAGGAAATAGGAATGGACTAAACTGGAGGAACCTCCCTACTCACATCAAGCACATTGGACAAATAAGACAAACACCTACTAGGCACTAGCCTCTAAACCTGAACAAGATAAATAGCCCATTGGAAACATCTTTTTGGACTCAACGGTTCCATAGAATTTCCTATTCGAGGTCATTTCGATGAAAAGTGGGTCCTAAACCCAATTTTTATTTAAAGCCAAATTTCACAAAGGGCATCGAAATTAGCCTGGAAGCCTTGTTACCTAAACGAAGGGTTGTTTTAGACCAAACCCAACATTGCGGAGCTAACCGCGCTGATGTATTTTCCATCCTAGCTTGTTTACTCACAATGTTGACTAACTTCAAACTTATGCTTCAACTTGAAAGTTAAAATGTCTAATTGCAGATACTTACACTGAAAGTCTCAGGAGTTGTGCCGGCTATTCTACTAGCCTAAAATGACCCTTCTTGAGATGATGAAATTGTAAGAATTGGATTCTGAGGTCATCTTCTTGAACTGCTGATCAAAAATGATCATTCAAGGTTCAAAAGCTCCCAAAACACTTCAACTCACATAAAAACCAAATGAATGACCAGGTGACTGGACACATAAATGACATGAATGTCATTACAAAAGGCTTTTATTTTCACTACACAGACTTTGATAGTTTCTCCGTCGAAAATTGATTGAGCTATAGCAGAAAAAGCGTCAACATTCTCCATTGTTTTAATGATGTTCTATTGAAATAGATTTTGATAAAACACTCAGAAAATAACCTCACAAGTGTCTCATATGTCCCGTAAGAAGTAGTACGTGGATACTTATGTTATTATAACTGAAATAGCGAGATGAATTTAATAAGAAGAGCTCACTATATTGAACATCAAGCTAAATAAATAAATAGAGGAGCAGTATATTAGAAAAAGAACAAGGACTGCTTAAACACTAGTTATTACGATAATGACTAAAAGAAAAAAACTTATCTTCTAGCTATGTGTTGAAGTATCTAGCCCTCTCCAAATATATTATGAGATACATAACAAAAAAATTGAACCCATTGAACTTTCATCATAAATCCGCCTTGTTCGTGTTGGCATGGAATTCAGCTGATAAACTATGGCTAGAATGATCACTAGATTTAAATTTCAAATTACGGTTCTCAGCCAAATGTATTAGCTAAAGTATTTCATTTGGTATATATCACATTTTATCCTTAATTCTGCACCAAAACAAGGAACTGAAGGAAAGAAGAAGAAAACAATCCTCACTAGCAGTAGAAATTCATTATTCAACAAGTATATAGACGTGTCTATTGTTTTCCTTTTGATGAAAAGATGAGGAAAATTACTTAATTTAAGTATGATTTTAAAATTTTATTGAGCCATAGCATTTATGTTGATTGATCAATTTATTGGATTAGAAAAATCATAAAAGGGGGGAAAATATCTTGAGTGACTTTGTAGAATCTCTGGTTCTGTTTTATAAGGAATTTTGTACCCAAAGTTTCTTTTTCATATTTCAATTTTTCAAATTTGTCCAAAGCTATTTTAGAAGAGAAATAAAGTTTTGCACATCATGCACCACCAAAACACTGTTAATGCTCTAAAATTTTAAAATCCACAAGACACAAACCAATAAAACAGAAATGTGAACGCAAGATGTTTTGGTAAGAGCTCATATAGGTAGAATGTATCAATACATAAATCTTACTCTGCCATTAAAAGAAAAGTGATATGAAAATCAGTTAGACCATTTAAAGAAGTTTTGGTCTCCTTTTGATTTTTTTCTTTGTTTACACTCGGATAGAGGGTTTCTCATATAGGTAGGGGATATATAAGGGACAGTCGAGTGTTGGAGAATAATATGACGAGAAAACTAGATCACATTTTCTAGATCTCCACTTTTGGATGATTTGTTGAAAAATAAAGTTAGTCAATTATACATGTAGAGTAAAAGTTGCATCATCATACCATGAGAAAAAGCATTCAAAAATATTCTTTTTTATTTAGAAAAATTCTTGTCATTCTGAATGTTGTTCTCATGTTAGGAAAATATAGTTTTTACTCTCCATAAATGACTTAACTTCTTATTATTTTCAACCGAATAAGCAAAAAGAGAATTTAGAAAATGTGATGTAGTTTTATCAATTCTATAACATTATTCTCCATCACCAGGACAATCAACCCTTTATACATCAAACCTATATGTCAAGTCGTTTCTACGGATGTAAGCAAAGAAATGAATCAGAAGGAAACCTATAATTTTTTTTGAATGGTCTACCCATTTTTTCTTCTCATTTTGCTTTTAATAGCAGTTAAAGATTCATGTATTGATTCTTTCTACAATTCATTTTAGATCCTTCTTTCTTTCGCTTTTCTGTTTCCTTGATTTGGGCCTATGTGTGCTTTAAATCTGTAGAGCATTAACATTGTTTTGGGGGTGCATGACATGAAAAATCTTACTGCTTTTCTAAACTAGCTTTTGGCAAATTAGGCAAATTGAACCCTAGAAATAAAATTTTGGAGGAAAACTTATTACAAAATAGAAACATCAAATACTATGACATTACTCAAGATGTTTTCCCGCTACAATGACTTATCTCATCCAATCAATGGATCAATCAACAGAAATTCTAAGGCTCAAAGCTTTAACAATTATATTTAAATAAGTGAATGTTACCTTCTATTTTTTTGTTGATGAAATCAATAGATATATCTATGTACCTACTTGTTAAAACAATATGAATATCTACAGCTAGGGAGTATTTTTTTTCTTTTTTTCCCATCAATTCCTTGTTTTGGTAGAGTATTGTGGATTAAATGTAATATAGACCAGATAAGATGCTTCCGCTGATCTATTTGGCTGGGGACTGAAATTTGAAATTTCTCAATCTAGTGGTCGTTCTAGCCATACTTTATTAGCCGATTTCCATGCCAACATGAGCAAAGCTTGATTCAGGATTTATGTTCTATGAGTTCAATAAAACTCTTAGCATTAAGCCCATTATATTTCTAAAGTTATGGGTTCATACCTATTATTTATTGAATTTTTAGTAAAATTTTACACATATCACTTCTTGCACTTGAAGTACTAGGTTCAACTCAACCTAGTGCCGCAATGTTATCACTGTCATTGAACACGAGTAGGTTAACTCCTTTATAGGAAGAATTTTATTGATAAAAATGAGAACATATGAAGAGAGACCAATAAGAAAATAGAGTGTAGGAACATAGAAAGTCAAAAAAAAAATTAGAATTTAAAATGAATATTTTTTTCCCCTTTGCTTTTCCCACACCGAAAGGTTTCCTGAGTTAGTGAATAAAGTAAATCGGTCCCTAATTTTTGAGAGGTTACAATTAGTTCAAGAGCAGGTTAAATCTTAAAATTCTATTTTGAGAATAGTTTAAGGGAACGAAAGAATACCCAAATGTTTCATTTTATGTTAAAAGGAGAGTACTATTTTACAAAATAGTATAAAGAATTTTAAGAGTTTACAAGAAATGGAGTATAGAGTAGTTGCCTCTTCAAGAGGGCCCTTTGAGAATTTTTCTCAATCGAGAGAGTATTTTTCCTTGAGCAATAAGTTATATATTTTGCGAGTAGTATTGAACACTGATGACTACACAAATTGAACTCATTTAGGGCTTTATTTTAATGGAAATAGTATCCTTGAATGCTTGTTTTACCTCAATACCTAATTAAAATGTTGAAGTTTCAGGTATTTGAAGTTTTAGTGGAAGCATGGACACTTAGGCGCAAAATGGAGTAAATAGGGCTGAAAAGAACAAGAAATGAAATCCTGCAGATCGCTGAGTTTAACTTGGTGAGTCGCTGAAATGACATGAGCCACCCTTCGTTCCTGTACGTGAAGCCTTAAAGGAAGTGGATCAAAAGGCGAGGAAATGAGCAGTCGACGGGTTGCCGATCAGTTTCGCAAAGCAGTATTGTACCTCCCAATGATCCAGAATGCGAGGATGCAAAAGGCAAGACACTGAAGGCGATGAGCTGATCAAAAGCGGATCGCCGAGTTCATCGGTGATCTCAACTAATGTCGCCGAACAATCCTCCGCAGCACAATTTATGAAAATTATAAATACTATTTAGAATTAGAGATATAAAAGAAAAGAACATATTATTATTATTTTTTTACTTCAGAACATATTCTAGCTAATATTTTTCTCTCAAGTTTGGAGAGGGTTTTGTGGAGACTTGAAGAAAGGAATTCTTCTTCCCCAAGTTGGAAGTGGATATTCTCTATTCACTTTCCTTTGCTTAGTTCAAGGTTTAATTTCTTATACCCAATTGATTTCATTATTACGTTAGGTATAATTTCTTATTCCTAATACTCAACTCGAGAGAGTGAGTGGGGTAAGGCGTAGGCTGGTCTTCATGCGGCAAATGGGTGTCCGAGAGGAACGCATTTGAAATGGGGTAAGTTGTTCGAGAGGGAACTTATTTTTATTTAAAGCTTAGCCTAGTCACTATTAATTTGCAAAATTTCGATCGAAAGCATGTACCTAACAATTTATCTCTACTTGTATTGCGATCACATCCCAAGAACCTTTCCCCATACTTGATTTTCTTGTTTATTTTGTTGTTTTAGTACTTGTTAGAAAAACCCCTTTTGATATTTGACACTTTTGTGTCAGCTCTTTTGCCTTTACAATGTCTTTTATCGCAAATGTCTTTAACTAGGACTAACTGGTATGAAATTCTAATTGATTATTAATTCTCAAAACCGCTCCCTTGAGATACGACCCCAACCCTTGGTTGGGTTACTATATTATTGACGATCGTAGACACTCATATCGTAGGATTGTGTCGTTGGTCACGATAAGCATCAAAATGGCACCGTTGCCGGGGAGTGGTGTTATTTGAGAGTTTGTAGTTAATCAAAATTTTTTTGTTGTTCTTATTGGTAGTTTACTAATTTAACTTTTAGTTGTGTTTTAGTTATTGTGGAAACATTGCAGAAAGCATTAGTGTCAACGGTAGTAATGGGAGCCAGGTGGGCCATCAGGATGACATAAAAAATCTCCATGATGTCCAAGAACCCAATCTCAACGATCCACATCTCATGGGAGGTGTTGGAGCTATTCGACTGCCCCCAGCAGAGGGAAACGAAGTATTCCATATTACAAGCACCATGTTGCAACTTCTGCAACTAAAGGGGCTTTTCAGCGGACTATCTCATGAGGACCCACACGAGCATCTTCGAAACTTCGTACACGTGTGTGGACCATTCTCATTCAAAAACATTTCTCAAGAATCAGTACGATTGAGGCTATTTCCTTTCTCATTAATGGGTGAGGGGTGCAAGTGGTTAGCCAAGTTGCCACGTAACTCAATCACTTCGTGGGAGGAGTAGGTGAATGTATTCAATGTGGATTATTCCCTCCTTGGAAGATTATGACTATCCGGGATAGCATCCAAAGCTTTAAGCGTTTGAATGGCAAACCTCTGTATGAAACCTGGCTCAGGTTTAAAAAACTGGTGCAACAATGTCCAACACATGGTCTTCCTGACAATGTTCTCCTTCAATACTTCTACTGGAGTCTAGACTCGATAAACAAGGGTGTAGCTAATCAACTCTCACCCGGTGGCATAATGTAGCAACTATACGCAGTGTCAGCTCAACTCCTTGATGGTATGACAACCATCAACAGGGCATGGTACACCCGCGAAGATCAAGTCTCACCAGTCACATTTCAACTATCTAAGGAGCAGGTTGAAAAAGATAATGAGAGAGATCAAAATATGGCCAAGATCATGACACAACTTGATAATCTATCCAAAAATTTCCTAGGGGCTGGTGCCCGTGGTATCGATGTTATGGGGGTCGGGTGTGCAAATCCTGAGGAGGCATGTTTCGACGCTTTGTATAATGAAGAGGTAAACTTGTTAGCCAACCAAGGTCGTGGTTATCGATCGAATTACCCAAGGCAAGGTGTAAATCAAGGTTCGGCTAGAGATGAAGGATGGAAGGATCGAGAATAGAGAGACCAAAAACCTAATTGGAAAGATGGAGAGAAAGACAGATATATGCCTCCCCACGAACGCCAATAGCCAAAGGACTCGGAGGGTAGTAGGTCTGAGGATATGCTTTTGCGCATCCTCAACAGAGTTGAAGGGTCAGACAAACTGCTGAAAGGCATGAAAGAGGATGTTTCCACCCTCAGCCAGATCGTTACTTCCCATTTGGTTTCAATAAAGCAGTTGGAGACCCAAATGGGTTACATCTCGTCGCACCTAAATCCTAGACAGCAAGGGGGCTTGCCTAGTTACAGTATGGCTAACCCCAATGGTGAGACCTGAAGTTGGACTAACATCGTGCCACGACGTTAACTAAGGCGTTGTTTGGGAGGCAACCCAAAACCCTTTATTGCTTTGTTTTACTTTAAGAAAATAATGGTGTGTATTTTGGACAGGTTGAAGAAAGGGAGGAGAGTGAAATAATGTATGGAGGAAAACAACAAGTGCAATTGGTGGATCACCGATGATATCAGCGAGCACGACTCTTTCCACCGGGTGACTCAAGGCAATGACAGCTGGGATTCTGTGAAACTTCTGGTTCAGTAGAAAATTAATGGCGAATCGCCAGCCATGTCGGTGATTCCAACATAGATCGTCGTTGAGATCCTCACATAAGTTGCGAGTCTTGTTACATTTGGCGAAGACACTAGACACTTGGCATTTTGCCGAGTGAATGAGCGTATCTAATGTACATCGCCCAATGGGCAGAAATTGGACGGTTCCTGCAAATATTCTGGTTCATTCATTCTCTCTCATTTCTTCATCCTACCAAACTCACACCTGCACTTTAGTTTTATATTTCTTGCTAGTCTAAATTATTGTAAGTGTCAAATTGTGCACAAATTTTGGATCTCATTGCTACCTAGCACTTCATTAGCATTTGATTCGACACTAAAGGTTGGTGATTCAAACCCCATTTTTAATTTAGTAAAATTGTACTCATTTGCATAGTACTGATATTGTCAAGTCCTGGCTGAATCTCTGCATTGATGGCATTTCATACATCATTGATCAACATCTGTGCGTAATTGGTAGAATCCAAATCAACTGTGCTCTAATTTGAATTAATTGAATATGGGAGTGTGATACTATTATGGGTATTATTGTGAGTTTGTGATATAGGAGATTGATTTCCTTTTACCTGGGTTGCGGGGGTTGAACCTGGAAATCGCATAGAACATAGGCGTGTTGAGTCAGTTGGCGAGCCGGGCTTATCTTTTCGAATCACTGGGCTATTCACCGAACTGCCCTTGTCGCCTTTCATTAAAAGCAAAGTTGGGTTATTTAATTTGTTAAAATCAGTGAGAAACCTGCTATCGCTGAATATTTTCAGCAACTCATCGAGAGGTCTTTTAAATCGCCCTTGTTGCCTGCACCCTTAGTTCCGGTATGCACAGATTTCAATAAATAACCTAAGTGAGTAAGCATATCACCAACTAGTGTGGCAAGGTGATTTTATGCACAACTGACTCCTGCTCTGTCTAAATACTTTCTAACTTGTCCCAAAGCCTTTGCAGAAATGGGAAGACCAAAAGTTGCAGGAAGAGACAGGCCACCCCGACAAGTAAGAGCAAGGGATTTCAAAAAAGACGAAAAGATAGTAGAACTAGCCAAAGAAAGAAGGGAGAGTAAGAAAGAAAGTGCGAGTAGGAAAATTCCTATTGATCCCGCCATTCCTTCATGGAAGCGCGAATTATACACAGCAGCAAATTCCTTCTTGGCGGCCCATGATGTGGATAGAATGGTCGAAGCTAACATCGCTGCAGAAGCTAGAACAAAGGAACACAATGAAACCCAGAATGACAACTCGGGGGCCATTGTCGAGTTTCAGACTACCAGGCAACAATGCTCCGACAGATAAAGCAAGTGTGTAGACATGATTCCCCTTCACCTCTCTCTATCTTTACTTTTCTAAACTTCTATATACTCCTACATACATTTGAGGACAAACGTTATTTTTTGTGGTGGGGTAAGGCCCACCTTTGTGTGTTCTTTCGAAATTTGGGCTGTCTATTTTAAATTGTTTTAAATACTGCTTTTCTGTGGATGTTTGAGCTCATGGCTCCTGTCATTTTACTTGCAAAATAATTTTGATCCTTTCGAAAAATTGTCGTCACCTTTTGTGTTTAAAGTGGCTGTTCTTATGCAAAAATTTAAGTCTCCGTTTCGACCAATACCGATGACTTGAATAGTGCTCTCAATTGATCAAACATGAATGCATGGCTACGACGAGGCCAAATGAAGTTACATAGACATTATGTGCACTCTTTGCATCTCGTTGTGACTAGCCATTTATCGAATTGATTTTCTTGTGAGGATCGTTGCACGCTAGCGAACGTATCTAGTCTTGTTTGACTGAAGTATCGATGCCTTGTGTGATTAGCTTACTTTGAACCATGCATGAATAAACCTAGAATTTGCCCGGTTAATCTGATTGATTTAGAAAGGTGTACTATTGAGATGATCTTAGGCAATTTTAAAGAGTGTGAGCCAATTTGACATATACCTCTTTTTGTGACCTACCTGTGAGCGTATGAAACTCTCTTGAACACCCCTTGAGCCTTACCTTTCTTTTGAAGAACCTTGATAAACCCTAGCCCTTACTTGATCCACTACCTATAATCCTCCTGATTTGTGGTTTAGTGAATAGCCAACTTAGGACAAAAAGCCTAAGTTGGGGGTGTGGTGAAAAGGAAATGGAGAAGTCAAGAAGTGTTATAAGAAGTCTTCCTTAACCCATAGTGTTGCAGAACAATGGAATCCCTAAAAATAATAATAATAATAATTAAAAAAAACAAGATAAAAAAAAATTGTGGAATAAAGTATAGAAGAAATTTGGGTTCCAATGCAATTCATGGAAGGTGAATAAAAAGGTGACTTAGAAGCACTTGACAAAGAATTGATAAAGGAGAGGAAGGGAATGTCTTGAGAATACCCCAACTCACGAGGAAAAAGTCACTAAGCCTAAATGACCATACCTCTAGACTAAGCCCCGTTACACGCCTTAGAAAGACCTTTTTGATCTTGAGTAAGCCAAATCGAAAGTCCATTGGAAAATAAGGGTAACCCTATGGGTGAAAACAAGCATTGTGGTCCTCTTTTTGAGTGTGAGAGTTGTATCTGATTCTTGATCTTAAATTGACTCATATATGTGTGTGAATATGGAATCATTTTTTGTGTGAGGGCATTTAGATACTTTTGTTGAGCTAGAACCTACAAAAGTAGCACGTATTGCGAGCATGAGAATCTTTGGTGATGGTGCGTCACAATTTGAATCTTTGAGTACAGAATTGATCCTTGCATAAGTGAATTGAGTCTTGTTGTGTGCATTCATGATTTAGTCTTGTGTAGCACTGTTTGAGGCACCCTTTTTGAACGGCTGAACTTGAGTTTGCTTGAGGACAAACAAAAGTTTAAGTTGGGGGTGTTGATGAGTCCACAAATTGGACTCATTTAGGGCTTTATTTTAATGGAAATAGTGTTCTTGAATGTTTGTTTTACCTCAATACCTGATTAAAATGCTGAAGTTTCAGGTATTTGAAGTTTTAGTGGAAGCATGGACACTTAGGCGCAAAACGGAGCAAATAGGCACTACACCATTTTAGGCCTATGGCTACACTAAATTTGGACAACGCTTGTAAAGTGTTGCCTAAAATATTTTTGGGTACGCTTTTAAAGTGTAGCCAATTTTTTTAACTTTTGGCTTCGATAATATTGGCAACACTTGTAAAGCGTACTCTTTAATGGTATAGGCTACACTTTATAAGTGTTGTTATATTATGATATAATTGGCAACAACTATTTATATATGTGGCCACACTTTTAAAGTGTGCTATTTTTAAAATTGAAAAAACAACACATTACAAGTGTAGCCTTAATGTTTTCACTAAAATTATATATTCCCTCCAACATTTTCAAGTCTGGCTCAAATTTTATTTTGCAAAAAAACTATGTCATAAAACATAAAACCTTTGAACCATTAGATCTTTGCCCCAAATCAGAAAAAAATTATAAGTTCTTGAAGAACAAAATTTGCTCCAAATATGAAAATTTTCTCCAATATCTTGAAGAACAAAATTTGCTCCAAATCTGAAACTTTTCAAGGGCTCACAAATTAACTGGTATTTCTTCATCAATACAGAAAGTAAAGATTTTTCACTACGATTTTGCCACGATTTCTTCAGCAAATTGAAGGAATGAATCGCTCCTAAGCTGACTATGATTATGCTACAATTTTGCTCCTAATCTGACTACGAGTTTGCTTCTATGATTTGACTGCCATTTTGCTCCTAATCAGCTGACTACATTCTATACGATTTGACTACGGTTTTGCTCCTAATTTGAAAATTTGTTTATCATGAAT